>OY751487.1:5275526-5500811 GCA_963565915.1 Entoloma clypeatum | reverse complement strand
CCGCTTGTTAAAGCGGCGCCCACCGTTATTCACGGTACCAAAGATTTGGCGATAAAATTGAGTAAATTGAGGATGATCCCCAACAAGAGATTCTATCTTGTCACCGGCGACGTCGTCGCGTTCTACCCCTCCATTCCAATTCAACGTTGTCTTGACATCGTTGACTTTCTATATTGCGAATGGTCCGGCTTTGATATAGACGCAGACTACGCGGTGATTGACAGAGACGATTTACAACTGCATCAACTTTTCCTGCAGTGTCTCCTTGCTGGTAACCTCAATTTAATAACACAATTCCAAGGAAAATTCTACAAACAGCGTCGAGGCCTTGCTATGGGCGTAGCTGATTCTCCAGACTTAGCCAATTTGTACGGCTGGTACTTTGAGAAACACTGTGGAATCATGGAGGACCCGTCCGTAGCCTTCTACGGACGGTACATCGATGATGTACTGGCTTTAGTATATGCCAATTCAGAAGCTGAAGCGCTTCGTATTGTGCAAAAAGTCGCCATCGAAGATTGTGTTATTGAGTGGAACGTGTCTGGGTCTCATCAACCCTTCTTGGACATGATGCTGTATCGCGATGAAAGAGGCGCTTTGCAACACATGCCTTATCGCAAAGCACGTTCACACTTGGAACGAATTCCATACATTTCCCACCACCCGCTCGATGTAAAGAGAGGGACTTTTATCGGTGAAATGTCGAGGCTCGCCACGCTGAGTAGTCTACAATCGACTTACCTCAGGGCACTGCAACAGTTGGTATTGTTGTATGTGAAGCGTGGGTACCCCGAAGAACTTGTTAAAGCATGGCTTAAGAAGTACAGTACTGACAGTTGGGCTAAACGTCTCAACGAAGTGAGAAAGGCACCTGCAGAGGTGTTGGTACTTAAGTCACATTTTAATGAGGCATGGAATTACTTTTCCGCAAAAGAACTTGGTGACACCATCATCGGATTCTGGCGCGACTATCTTAGTAACGCCGAGCAAGGGAAATTCTCCCTCTCGCACCCACGATTTTCCGCTGACCCCGGGGACTTGGCGTCTGTTATGGACGACGAGGACCTGACGGTCATGGTTCACACCGCAGGGGGGGTAACCCCCATGCCGGATATCCGGGTGTTAGGATTTGATAAACGAAAATTCTTGGTATCGCGAAAGCGTACTCTGAATTTATTTGACTTAACTACTCTTTGGAAAAAGGTGGTGATCACAGGAATGGACAAGGAAGCTTCGCGCCAGTCCCCGGTTGTTCGGCTGTCTGCAGACGAACTCGAGGACTCCTCAGATTCAGAACTATCTGAAACCGAAGGAACCGCACTGGCGCACCTTGTAAATACTCGTCAGAGTCTCGGAGACGCTTGGTTGTCTCGTCACGACTGAGTGTCTTGGCGCTTCGCGGCGTCGAGGGGGATATGGGAGAACAGTTGGATGTACCGGCTAGACCTACCTGCGTTATGGCGTGTGTATCCCTTTTGTAGTTAGTAGTTTAAGTACGAACGCTGCGGAAGGAGCATATGGGAGAACAACGCTAGAGTACCATAATAGTGAGAATTAACTCCTTGCTACCACAGACTTACCTACGAAAGTGAGTCCCCCTTCATTCTCTGACCATTCCGGTTCTTTAACGGTGGTGAAAATCCACCCTGTCGGTGTAGCTGACCAACGACTTACGGTATAGCGCCTTCGTGCGCAATGGAAAACCATAGGAATTAGCCTTGGAGCCTAACCCTAACCGTAAGCTCAGTTTATATTGAAAAGATATATGCCTGCCTATTGACACACAATAGCCAACAGCTTAACCTAACCTTACCCCCTAACAGTAACCCCTTACTCCTAACCCCTAACCCCTAACCTAACCCTAACCGGTTAACGTTAGGGGCTGGGGGTGAGTCCGGCCTTTGCTAGACTCAACGACGGACGTGCGCCCAACCCTAGGGTTGGGTTGGGAATGTGGGTCATCTCGCTCAGCTGGTGTCGGTTCGAACAATCGACATGTCTAGCGATGAGATGACTTGCTTGTTCGCCCTTGCTTACTCCAGCTCTGATGTCGACCATTGTGTCTGGCGTTTTTACGTACATTTCGTAAATAATGTACTTAGGTGGTTTCCCGTAACTGTTCTTACATGTTACTGGGTATTGGTTAGTTTTCTTGTTGTGTGTCCTTTGGGATAACGGTCTTCGCCTTCAAAGATCTTCGGACTTTGATGTGGGAGCGATCCGTTATCTCGGTTCACTCGGGTCTCACCCGGACCGCTGGTCCGTGATGGGGATTCCCCATAGCCTTACCCTTGCAGGGTCCTGAGGCACGTGTTACTATGAAATTTCATGGTGGCACGTGCCTGTGATGGGCGCTGTCTGGGCGAGCGCCGTGTGGCGTCTTCCCTGTCGCGCGACTGTCGGACTATGTGTCGAAGTGAACAATAGGCAGAGTCAGCTGCCCCAGAGAACAATAGCGTTATTGTTCTCTGGCATGACTCAACCGATTGCCGTTTTCGGACCTGATGAGGCCTATAAAGGCCGAAATAGGATCCTGGACTTATCCCAAGTCCTATTGTCCACATCGGCACACAGGCCCCTCAGTCGCACTCCTCCTCGCTGCGCTCGTCGTAGTGCTCCTCCCCTAACCCCTAACCCTAACCCCAGCTTATATTGAAAAGATATATGCCTGCCTATTGACACACAATAGCCAACAGCTTAACCTAACCTTACCCCCTAACAGTAACCCCTTACTCCTAACCCCTAACCCCTAACCTAACCCTAACCGGTTAACGTTAGGGGCTGGGGGTGAGTCCGGCCTTTGCTAGACTCAACGACGGACGTGCGCCCAACCCTAGGGTTGGGTTGGGAATGTGGGTCATCTCGCTCAGCTGGTGTCGGTTCGAACAATCGACATGTCTAGCGATGAGATGACTTGCTTGTTCGCCCTTGCTTACTCCAGCTCTGATGTCGACCATTGTGTCTGGCGTTTTTACGTACATTTCGTAAATAATGTACTTAGGTGGTTTCCCGTAACTGTTCTTACATGTTACTGGGTATTGGTTAGTTTTCTTGTTGTGTGTCCTTTGGGATAACGGTCTTCGCCTTCAAAGATCTTCGGACTTTGATGTGGGAGCGATCCGTTATCTCGGTTCACTCGGGTCTCACCCGGACCGCTGGTCCGTGATGGGGATTCCCCATAGCCTTACCCTTGCAGGGTCCTGAGGCACGTGTTACTATGAAATTTCATGGTGGCACGTGCCTGTGATGGGCGCTGTCTGGGCGAGCGCCGTGTGGCGTCTTCCCTGTCGCGCGACTGTCGGACTATGTGTCGAAGTGAACAATAGGCAGAGTCAGCTGCCCCAGAGAACAATAGCGTTATTGTTCTCTGGCATGACTCAACCGATTGCCGTTTTCGGACCTGATGAGGCCTATAAAGGCCGAAATAGGATCCTGGACTTATCCCAAGTCCTATTGTCCACATCGGCACACAGGCCCCTCAGTCGCACTCCTCCTCGCTGCGCTCGTCGTAGTGCTCCTCCCCTAACCCCCTCTTGACTGTCTATGCCCAACAACTCCGACGCCAACCTTGCACATCGCTCCTGTCGTCACCCAGCCTCCACCATCTCACCCTCCCCCCCTCTCAATGGCTTCTTCTTCTGCTTTTCGTGCCTCCGGCGCTTTCAACCGCGCCCTCTCCCCACTCGCCGGCGTCCTCGCCGTGCAGTCCAACGCCGAGATGGGCGACACCTCCGCCATGTTTGTGGCCGCGCTTGCGGCCGCCAACAGCGTCGAGGACGTCGTCGCCCAGGTCCCTCTCGACTATCGCGTAGCTTTGCGCCCTCTTCTTCTGAAGACCAAAGCGCAGACTGAACAGCTCTGCGTTATGTCCGCCACCCTCGCCCGGTGGCGCGACTTCCAAAGCAGGGGGGAGTATCCCCCCGAGGTGCGTCGCTCAGCACCGGCTCTTCAATTCACGAAGGGCTATTCTGGACAGGCCGAAGCGGACGCATTCCGCAAAGCCTCCGAGAAGCTCCACAAAGAGTTCCTCGACTCCGCCTTCGCCAATCTTTTTCGCGCCAAGGAGACGGAGTACCAATTCCTCCAGAACGAGCTCACTCCGCAACGCCTTCACACGACTTACTACGTCGTCGTCAAGGAGAGGATCGCTGTCTTGTGCAAGGACAAGCAGGTCCCCGTTTTCGAGGACGGTGGCGAGCCTGGTGAGCTCGTCATTTCGGAGTGGATACCGGACCCCCAGGTAAAGAAGAACGCCCTCGCTTTCACCCGTGCCCTGGTCCGGTTCCCCCTTCGCGTCATCTCCGTTGTCGAGGCCATCGACAACGCTCAAAAACACAAGATGGAACGCAAGAAGGAAATCGCTGCCGCCGCGAAAGTCGCGCAAGGTGACGTTGCCGTCACCAACGAGTCTCTCGAGGCTCTGCTCGACAAAGCAATCGCCAAGCGGTTCAGTGGCAAGGAACTGGGCAAGGTAAGTGACTCTGATTACTTCCCTTCCCCTCTAAGTCTCACTGACTTATCGGTCTATTTCTCAGCCTCTCCCCAAGGGGCTCAAGTTCAAGAAAAACAAGGAGAAAGATGGCAAGACCCGTTCCTCCACCGCCTCCTCCAGCAAGACGACGACGCCGAAAGCGCCGAAGCCGTTCGTGCCGCCCCCCGCTCGCAAAGCCAGAGCCAAAGCACGCGCGACTGGAGACTCCCCAAAAGGCAAAAAGCCGGGCCCGAAAGGGTCAGCGAAGGGGAAGGGGAAGGCGCGGTCTTAACCGCCGGGATTCTTTTCGGGGCTTCGGCCCCCTCGTCTAAAAACGTGAGTGTCAAAACTGTCTGGAATCGGCCTTCTACTTACCCGGACTCGATTTTATTGCTATCGTTTCCTTCCGCCATCGCGTATGTACATTGTATTACACCTGTATCTGTATTACTGGCTGCCCAATACAAAGACCATGTACATCGCTCCCCTGGTGTGAACCTGCCTTTAGAAGTTGAACATCAACTATCAGTGGGATTGAACTACATGTTCAATAGTAAAACTAACGTTAAGTTAATAACGGAAGCTTATAACGACTTCCGTCGCCGCCTGTTATGGCGCATTTACTTTTCTTTCACTGAAGGAACTTCAAACCTCTATGATCCAGACTTTGAGGTAGAACATGAGACTTCTCAGAAACTACCTAAAGTCCCTGCTTATATAGCGCATGGATTGACCCTCGGTAAGATCTTCGTCATGGATACGATATCTAAAATCCGGGAGTCTAAGAGTGACGTACCACGCAATCCGAACGCACCGTCCACTCGAGTAATCCAGCGCTTTCTGTATGATAATGACTACGTCGTTACCATGACAGATAAAAATTTGGGCATAGCAGTCTCGCGTCGGGATTGGATAATAGAGAAGAGCTTAGATCTACTTAACGATCTCCAGAACTATATAGAAATTCCGGAGTTCCAAGCTAATCTTATCTTTGCTCATCAATGTACTGCCATGGGCGACATAGCAAAACTTGCTTTTGACGTTCATCCCCTTGGCAAGCAGTTAGCGCGATTTTTGCGATCAAGAATTACCCCCAAAGAAGAAAAGGGAGGGTTCGCTAAACATACTGTGCCGCAATTTTACGGGATTCCTAAAATTCACAAGGAACCTGTTAAGATGCGACCGATTATTCCGTGTCACAGTGCCATCCAGAACCCTGCTGCAAAGTACATTTCTAAATGTCTCAAACCGCTTGTTAAAGCGGCGCCCACCGTTATTCACGGTACCAAAGATTTGGCGATAAAATTGAGTAAATTGAGGATGATCCCCAACAAGAGATTCTATCTTGTCACCGGCGACGTCGTCGCGTTCTACCCCTCCATTCCAATTCAACGTTGTCTTGACATCGTTGACTTTCTATATTGCGAATGGTCCGGCTTTGATATAGACGCAGACTACGCGGTGATTGACAGAGACGATTTACAACTGCATCAACTTTTCCTGCAGTGTCTCCTTGCTGGTAACCTCAATTTAATAACACAATTCCAAGGAAAATTCTACAAACAGCGTCGAGGCCTTGCTATGGGCGTAGCTGATTCTCCAGACTTAGCCAATTTGTACGGCTGGTACTTTGAGAAACACTGTGGAATCATGGAGGACCCGTCCGTAGCCTTCTACGGACGGTACATCGATGATGTACTGGCTTTAGTATATGCCAATTCAGAAGCTGAAGCGCTTCGTATTGTGCAAAAAGTCGCCATCGAAGATTGTGTTATTGAGTGGAACGTGTCTGGGTCTCATCAACCCTTCTTGGACATGATGCTGTATCGCGATGAAAGAGGCGCTTTGCAACACATGCCTTATCGCAAAGCACGTTCACACTTGGAACGAATTCCATACATTTCCCACCACCCGCTCGATGTAAAGAGAGGGACTTTTATCGGTGAAATGTCGAGGCTCGCCACGCTGAGTAGTCTACAATCGACTTACCTCAGGGCACTGCAACAGTTGGTATTGTTGTATGTGAAGCGTGGGTACCCCGAAGAACTTGTTAAAGCATGGCTTAAGAAGTACAGTACTGACAGTTGGGCTAAACGTCTCAACGAAGTGAGAAAGGCACCTGCAGAGGTGTTGGTACTTAAGTCACATTTTAATGAGGCATGGAATTACTTTTCCGCAAAAGAACTTGGTGACACCATCATCGGATTCTGGCGCGACTATCTTAGTAACGCCGAGCAAGGGAAATTCTCCCTCTCGCACCCACGATTTTCCGCTGACCCCGGGGACTTGGCGTCTGTTATGGACGACGAGGACCTGACGGTCATGGTTCACACCGCAGGGGGGGTAACCCCCATGCCGGATATCCGGGTGTTAGGATTTGATAAACGAAAATTCTTGGTATCGCGAAAGCGTACTCTGAATTTATTTGACTTAACTACTCTTTGGAAAAAGGTGGTGATCACAGGAATGGACAAGGAAGCTTCGCGCCAGTCCCCGGTTGTTCGGCTGTCTGCAGACGAACTCGAGGACTCCTCAGATTCAGAACTATCTGAAACCGAAGGAACCGCACTGGCGCACCTTGTAAATACTCGTCAGAGTCTCGGAGACGCTTGGTTGTCTCGTCACGACTGAGTGTCTTGGCGCTTCGCGGCGTCGAGGGGGATATGGGAGAACAGTTGGATGTACCGGCTAGACCTACCTGCGTTATGGCGTGTGTATCCCTTTTGTAGTTAGTAGTTTAAGTACGAACGCTGCGGAAGGAGCATATGGGAGAACAACGCTAGAGTACCATAATAGTGAGAATTAACTCCTTGCTACCACAGACTTACCTACGAAAGTGAGTCCCCCTTCATTCTCTGACCATTCCGGTTCTTTAACGGTGGTGAAAATCCACCCTGTCGGTGTAGCTGACCAACGACTTACGGTATAGCGCCTTCGTGCGCAATGGAAAACCATAGGAATTAGCCTTGGAGCCTAACCCTAACCGTAAGCTCAGTTTATATTGAAAAGATATATGCCTGCCTATTGACACACAATAGCCAACAGCTTAACCTAACCTTACCCCCTAACAGTAACCCCTTACTCCTAACCCCTAACCCCTAACCTAACCCTAACCGGTTAACGTTAGGGGCTGGGGGTGAGTCCGGCCTTTGCTAGACTCAACGACGGACGTGCGCCCAACCCTAGGGTTGGGTTGGGAATGTGGGTCATCTCGCTCAGCTGGTGTCGGTTCGAACAATCGACATGTCTAGCGATGAGATGACTTGCTTGTTCGCCCTTGCTTACTCCAGCTCTGATGTCGACCATTGTGTCTGGCGTTTTTACGTACATTTCGTAAATAATGTACTTAGGTGGTTTCCCGTAACTGTTCTTACATGTTACTGGGTATTGGTTAGTTTTCTTGTTGTGTGTCCTTTGGGATAACGGTCTTCGCCTTCAAAGATCTTCGGACTTTGATGTGGGAGCGATCCGTTATCTCGGTTCACTCGGGTCTCACCCGGACCGCTGGTCCGTGATGGGGATTCCCCATAGCCTTACCCTTGCAGGGTCCTGAGGCACGTGTTACTATGAAATTTCATGGTGGCACGTGCCTGTGATGGGCGCTGTCTGGGCGAGCGCCGTGTGGCGTCTTCCCTGTCGCGCGACTGTCGGACTATGTGTCGAAGTGAACAATAGGCAGAGTCAGCTGCCCCAGAGAACAATAGCGTTATTGTTCTCTGGCATGACTCAACCGATTGCCGTTTTCGGACCTGATGAGGCCTATAAAGGCCGAAATAGGATCCTGGACTTATCCCAAGTCCTATTGTCCACATCGGCACACAGGCCCCTCAGTCGCACTCCTCCTCGCTGCGCTCGTCGTAGTGCTCCTCCCCTAACCCCTGAGAAAGGCACCTGCAGAGGTGTTGGTACTTAAGTCACATTTTAATGAGGCATGGAATTACTTTTCCGCAAAAGAACTTGGTGACACCATCATCGGATTCTGGCGCAACTATCTTAGTAACGCCGAGCAAGGGAAATTCTCCCTCTCGCACCCACGATTTTCCGCTGACCCCGGGGACTTGGCGTCTGTTATGGACGACGAGGACCTGACGGTCATGGTTCACACCGCAGGGGGGGTAACCCCCATGCCGGATATCCGGGTGTTAGGATTTGATAAACGAAAATTCTTGGTATCGCGTAAGCGTACTCTGAATTTATTTGACTTAACTACTCTTTGGAAAAAGGTGGTGATCACAGGAATGGACAAGGAAGCTTCGCGCCAGTCCCCGGTTGTTCGGCTGTCTGCAGACGAACTCGAGGACTCCTCAGATTCAGAACTATCTGAAACCGAAGGAACCGCACTGGCGCACCTTGTTAATACTCGTCAGAGTCTTGGAGACGCTTGGTTGTCTCGTCACGACTGAGTGTCTTGGCGCTTTACAGCGTCGAGGGGGATATGGGAGAACAGTTGGATGTACCGGCTAGACCTACCTGCGTTATGGCGTGTGTATCCCTTTTGTAGTCAGTAGTTTAAGTACGAACGCTGCGGAAGGAGCATATGGGAGAACAACGCTAGAGTACCATAATAGTGAGAATAAACTCCTTGCTACCACAGACTTACCTACGAAAGTGAGTCCCCCTTCATTCTCTGACCATTCCGGTTCTTTAACGGTGGTGGAAACCCACCCTGTCGGTGTAGCTGACCAACGACTTACGGTATAGCGCCTTCGTGCGCAATGGAAAACCATAGGAATTAGCCTTGGAGCCTAACCCTAACCGTAAGCTCAGCTTATATTGAAAAGATATATGCCTGCCTATTGACACACAATAGCCAACAGCTTAACCTAACCTTACCCCCTAACAGTAACCCCTTACTCCTAACCCCTAACCCCTAACCTAACCCTAACCGGTTAACGTTAGGGGCTGGGGGTGAGTCCGGCCTTTGCTAGACTCAACGACGGACGTGCGCCCAACCCTAGGGTTGGGTTGGGAATGTGGGTCATCTCGCTCAGCTGGTGTTGGTTCGAACAATCGACATGTCTAGCGATGAGATGACCTGCTTGTTCGCCCTTGCTTACTCCAGCTCTGATGTCGACCATTGTGTCTGGCGTTTTTACGTACATTTCGTAAATAATGTACTTAGGTGGTTTCCCGTAACTGTTCTTACATGTTACTGGGTATTGGTTAGTTTTCTTGTTGTGTGTCCTTCGGGATAACGGTCTTCGCCTTCAAAGATCTTCGGACTTTGATGTGGGAGCGATCCGTTATCTCGGTTCACTCGGATCTCACCCGGACCGCTGGTCCGTGATGGGGATTCCCCATAGCCTTACCTTTGCAGGGTCCTACTCGGGTCCTGTCTTGGCGAGCGCTATTGTGGCGTTTTCCTCTCACGACCTGTCAGGCGTGTGACGAAGTGGACAATAGGCGGAGTCAGCTGCCCAGAGAACAATAGTTCTATTGTTCTCTGAATGACTCAACCGATTGCCGTTTTCGGACCTGATGAGGCCTATAAAGGCCGAAATAGGATCCTGGACTTATCCCAAGTCCTATTGTCCACATCGGCACACAGGCCCCTCAGTCGCACTCCTCCTCGCTGCGCTCGTCGTAGTGCTCCTCCCCTAACCCCTAACCCCCCCCCCTAACCCCCTAACACCAAACTCTAACATGTGACATGTGACACGTATTTTGATTAGTTTGTTTGGTTATGTATTGAATTTACTCAGCAAGGGATCTGGAATATGTGGGATACACAGGTGAGCCAAGGTGAGAGGGAAGGTGAGCAGAGGGTATAAACAGATACAGCAGGTACGGACAGCAGGTACGGACAGCAGGTACAGGAGGTATATACCTGAGGTATATACCTTATATCTGAGGTATATACCTTATATTCATATCCTGAAACTAAACATCTGATTCAAACAGCATACTGATAGGGGATTGTTTGGTATTGTTTATAAATTCCAGCGCCATCAAACTCACATCAAAATTGCGAGCAGAATGATACCAGACACATGTGACAACACCAGAATGTTTGGATTTGTTGACAAAATCCAGGACCATCAAACTCGTGTTACAATTGCGAGCAGAATGATACTATACATGTGTGACAACAGCAGAATGTTTGGATTTGTTTACAAATTCCAGGGCCATCAAAACAGCACTCAAATTGCAAGCAGAATGATACTATACGAGGCAATAATGATCCCAGCCCAACCAGTTAACAGCAGACACTAACACCAAACTCTAACATGTGACATGTGACACGTATTTTGATTAGTTTGTTTGGTTATGTATTGAATTTACTCAGCAAGGGATCTGGAATATGTGGGATACACAGGTGAGCCAAGGTGAGAGGGAAGGTGAGCAGAGGGTATAAACAGATACAGCAGGTACGGACAGCAGGTACGGACAGCAGGTACAGGAGGTATATACCTGAGGTATATACCTTATATCTGAGGTATATACCTTATATTCATATCCTGAAACTAAACATCTGATTCAAACAGCATACTGATAGGTATATACCTTATACCTATAGACCTGGGGTATTGGACCTTCCAATCTCTTGTATCTCCTAAATACATTATATCCATCTATACCTCCATACCCTGAAACTAAACATTAGATTCAAAAAGCATACTGATAGGGAATTGTTTGGTATTGTTTATAAATTCCAGCGCCATCAAACTCGCATCAAAATTGCGAGCAAAATGATACCAGACACATGTGACACCACCAGAATGTTTGGATTTGTTGACAAAATCCAGGGCCATCAAACTCGTGTTACAATTGCGAGCAGAATGATACTATACATGTGTGACAACAGCAGAATGTTTGGATTTGTTTACAAATTCCAGGGCCATCAAAACAGCACTCAAATTGCAAGCAGAATGATACTATACGAGGCAATAATGATCCCAGCCCAACCAGTTAACAGCAGACACTAACACCAAACTCTAACATGTGACATGTGACACGTATTTTGATCTGTTTGTTTGGTTATGTATTAAATTTACTCAGCAGGGGATTGATACAGTGGGTGCGGACAGCAGGTATGAACAGATACAGCAGATACGGACAGCAGGTATGAATAGATACAACAGGTACAGACAGGGTATACCTTATACCTGAGGTATATACCTTATACCTATAGACCTGGGGTATTGGACCTTCCAATCTCTTGTATCTCCTAAATACATTATATCCATCTATACCTCCATACCCTGAAACTAAACATTAGATTCAAAAAGCATACTGATAGGGATCTGGAATATGTGGGATACACAGGTGAGCCAAGGTGAGAGGGAAGGTGAGCAGAGGGTATAAACAGATACAGCAGGTACGGACAGCAGGTACGGACAGCAGGTACAGGAGGTATATACCTGAGGTATATACCTTATATCTGAGGTATATACCTTATATTCATATCCTGAAACTAAACATCTGATTCAAACAGCATACTGATAGGGGATTGTTTGGTATTGTTTATAAATTCCAGCGCCATCAAACTCACATCAAAATTGCGAGCAGAATGATACCAGACACATGTGACAACACCAGAATGTTTGGATTTGTTGACAAAATCCAGGACCATCAAACTCGTGTTACAATTGCGAGCAGAATGATACTATACATGTGTGACAACAGCAGAATGTTTGGATTTGTTTACAAATTCCAGGGCCATCAAAACAGCACTCAAATTGCAAGCAGAATGATACTATACGAGGCAATAATGATCCCAGCCCAACCAGTTAACAGCAGACACTAACACCAAACTCTAACATGTGACATGTGACACGTATTTTGATTAGTTTGTTTGGTTATGTATTGAATTTACTCAGCAAGGGATCTGGAATATGTGGGATACACAGGTGAGCCAAGGTGAGAGGGAAGGTGAGCAGAGGGTATAAACAGATACAGCAGGTACGGACAGCAGGTACGGACAGCAGGTACAGGAGGTATATACCTGAGGTATATACCTTATATCTGAGGTATATACCTTATATTCATATCCTGAAACTAAACATCTGATTCAAACAGCATACTGATAGGGGATTGTTTGGTATTGTTTATAAATTCCAGCGCCATCAAACTCACATCAAAATTGCGAGCAGAATGATACCAGACACATGTGACAACACCAGAATGTTTGGATTTGTTGACAAAATCCAGGACCATCAAACTCGTGTTACAATTGCGAGCAGAATGATACTATACATGTGTGACAACAGCAGAATGTTTGGATTTGTTTACAAATTCCAGGGCCATCAAAACAGCACTCAAATTGCAAGCAGAATGATACTATACGAGGCAATAATGATCCCAGCCCAACCAGTTAACAGCAGACACTAACACCAAACTCTAACATGTGACATGTGACACGTATTTTGATTAGTTTGTTTGGTTATGTATTGAATTTACTCAGCAAGGGATCTGGAATATGTGGGATACACAGGTGAGCCAAGGTGAGAGGGAAGGTGAGCAGAGGGTATAAACAGATACAGCAGGTACGGACAGCAGGTACGGACAGCAGGTACAGGAGGTATATACCTGAGGTATATACCTTATATCTGAGGTATATACCTTATATTCATATCCTGAAACTAAACATCTGATTCAAACAGCATACTGATAGGGGATTGTTTGGTATTGTTTATAAATTCCAGCGCCATCAAACTCACATCAAAATTGCGAGCAGAATGATACCAGACACATGTGACAACACCAGAATGTTTGGATTTGTTGACAAAATCCAGGACCATCAAACTCGTGTTACAATTGCGAGCAGAATGATACTATACATGTGTGACAACAGCAGAATGTTTGGATTTGTTTACAAATTCCAGGGCCATCAAAACAGCACTCAAATTGCAAGCAGAATGATACTATACGAGGCAATAATGATCCCAGCCCAACCAGTTAACAGCAGACACTAACACCAAACTCTAACATGTGACATGTGACACGTATTTTGATCTGTTTGTTTGGTTATGTATTAAATTTACTCAGCAGGGGATTGATACAGTGGGTGCGGACAGCAGGTATGAACAGATACAGCAGATACGGACAGCAGGTATGAATAGATACAACAGGTACAGACAGGGTATACCTTATACCTGAGGTATATACCTTATACCTATAGACCTGGGGTATTGGACCTTCCAATCTCTTGTATCTCCTAAATACATTATATCCATCTATACCTCCATACCCTGAAACTAAACATTAGATTCAAAAAGCATACTGATAGGATCCTGGACTTATCCCAAGTCCTATTGTCCACATCGGCACACAGGCCCCTCAGTCGCACTCCTCCTCGCTGCGCTCGTCGTAGTGCTCCACCCCTAACCCCTAACCCCCGTATTCGGACCTGATGAGGCCTTTAAAGGCCGAAATAGGATCCTGGACTTTCCCCAAGTCCTATTGTCCACTCGGCACAGGCCCCCCAGTCGCTTCCTTCCCTCCATCGTCCTTGGCGTTGGAAATACTATCCCCTAACCCCTAACCCCTACGATGGACATGCACCCAACCTTAGGGTTGGGTTGGGATTGTGGGTTATCTCGCTCAGCTGGTGTCGGATCGAACATTCGACATGTCTAGCGATGAGATGATCTACTTGTTCGCCCTTGCTTACTCCTACTCTGATGTCAACACATTGTGTCTGGCGTTTCTTCGTACGTTTCGTAAATAGCGTACTTAGGGTGTTGCCTGTAACTGTTCTTACGGTTCTTGGGTTCTGGTTAGTTTACTTGTTGTATATCCTTTGGGATAGCTTTTCGTCTTCAAAGTTCTTGAGACTTTGATTTGGGAACGACTCGCTATTTCGGTTCACTGTGGTGCGCCTTTCTGTCGGTTCGCTGATGGGGATTCCCCATAGCCTTGTCCTTGCAGGGTCCTTTCGGGACCCTGTTCGGTTCCGGGTTGTGGCGTTCTTCCCTGTCACGCCGCTGTCAGACTAGGCCCAAAAGTGAACAATAGGCAGAGTCAGCTGTCCCAGAGAACAATAGCGTTATTGTTCTCTGGAATGACTCAACGATTGCCGTATTCGGACCTGATGAGGCCTTTAAAGGCCGAAATAGGATCCTGGACTTTCCCCAAGTCCTATTGTCCACTCGGCACAGGCCCCACAGTCGCCCCCTTCCATAGTCCTTCTTTGCGAAGGAACTACTTCTTCCCTAACCCCTACGGTTTTGGGTAATGATCTAGATTGCAGGACGGCGTCCGCCCAAGCAAGGAATTGGTGAGATATAGTTATAGATAAAAGCCTCGACCTCCTCGTCTGCCAAGAGCCCCTGTGAGACGAATATTTGATAATCTTGGCCCGCGTCAAATAAAACCTGGATAATCGGGTCCGAAATTGCTGGTCGCGAAGACTTGAGGGATTCAAGGTGTTTTTTTCGGTCGCTTGCACGCTGGCTACATTGAATATAATGACCACCTTCCCCTATGTGCCGCCAATTGACACTGGACGGACTAAGGAGGGGTCAACATGCATTCTTGGCATGCGTCGACAATAGGAGTTAGGACTTGCGCAATAGGTCATCATATCACCTCCCATACAATATGTTTTTGTGTCGCCAGTCACGCTTTGTAGACAGTGTCCACAGGCCTTTTTCTGCGAGACAGATGCCAATATATCAAAGAAAAATGATATGTGCGGCGGACGATGGATAGGAATGCGATGGGCTAAAGAGTAGTGCTAGCCATCACAGCATGGACGATATTAATTAATCTGTACCCGCGGACATCTCTTAACCACACCTTCGAACGATATTAATTAATCTGTGCCTGCGGATCCCTCTTAATTACACCTTCCCAATCATCACGAACGGCTCGCCTTCTTGATGCATGTGCCTCGTGCTTGCCGTCGTGAGTCTCCGCGTACAAATCCCCCCCGCCCCAATTTGATGGTGTCATATCTTGCATTCAGACGAGCGAGCCGCCCTGGGCCTACCCTAAACAGTCAGAACGTACTAGATACCTTGAGGATCTGTCTACCTTTCGTTCGAGCCCCTTGACATGTCTAGCGTTATATTCCTCCCATTTCCTGCAGACCCCCACAACTATTTACAAACCCATAACCCCCGACACCCTCCCATTGGTTCTCTAGATAGATCGATTGATGCATTGCAATGTGCTACTCGGAAACAAACTCGAACAGCTGACACTTGCTGTAATGTGCTGTCACGGCCCCCTTCACCACCGACCCAAGTCCACTCTGCACAATTTTCTGACCGCACAAGTAGCAGAAATGCCTGTATGCCAATCAGCGAAAACCTACCAAACGTGTTCGGACACGGTACCCACATGTTGCATCCGGGTGACAGGCACTGTCTGGGGGATTAGCATCCGAGGCAGATTCATAGGGTCCACTTACCGTCATATGGTTACACCCCATCATCTTTTGTATCGGCGTCCTGCACCCTGTGCTGCCATCAACACACGCCCAAGTCTTATTCTGAAATCGTGCCCTACCTGGACAATACTTCCACCCCTTCGTCTTCATGAGATGATCCAGCTCTGACGTGCCATCGCACGAATGCATCGGCCCCTCAGACAGAACCTGTTGCTGGCAGATCTTGCACCAGAGGAAGCGGCACCCGGGGAGGGGGCAGGCGATCACCTTGACGATGTCGTGTTCTTCGCGGTCGACAAAGGCTGATCGTTTGCACCTGGGATCCGGGGAAGAAATCGTTGGCTGTGTTTCACGTGTGAAGGGAAGGAAACTGACTTTCGACAGCTGAGCAGCACAGATACGCGTGCGAGTTCGAGTTCGTGCCAGACCGCATTTTCTTCTTCGGTTATCCCGATCTGCTGCGCCAGCAAATTGTCGATCGCTAGGAACCCCTCGCATCAGAACAAATCTAGAAGCACGTAGACCTTACCACTAGGTTCCGCCCCCTTCGAATTCACACCCCCCGCTGTACACTGCGGACAGAACATCGGGAACCGATGTTCCTTCAACTTGAACGACACGAAGCTCTTCAGACAGTCCCTGCAAAACATGTGCTGGCAGCCGGGCACGCGCGTGACCATGTCCTCCATAAAGACCTCCATGCAGATCCCGCATTTGAACGTGGGTGTACAGAAACGGGCGAGGGCGGAGCGTTCGGCTTGGAGGCGGACGTGTTCGTCGTTGAAGCGCTGTTGTTCGCGGAGGGCGTAGAGTATGTCGTCGGAGGGAGCCGAGGGTGGGGAGGAGAGAGAGTTGGATGGGGGGTGGGGGTCGTCCGAGTTGTACCACTCCTGGAGGCGGGCGGCGTATTCAGTGTCGCTGATGGTGGGCCCCGAGGAAAGATGGAGCTGTCTTACGTGCCCTTCCGGATTGAACTTGAGTAACAGCCAGTCATCGTTGGGCTCCGCCAAACCAGATGTCACGCCGGAGGTTGAGGTGTGGTTGATGGCATCCCGAGGCCTGGAAGGGCCGGCGACGGTGGTTGCGTAGGTTTTTTGAGGGGGAGAAGGGGAGGGATCCGGGAGCGTCTCGCGTTGTTTCCCTGCTGCGCGCTCCGATAGTAGTTTTGGTGATACGGGTGAAGGTTCTTCCGAAGAGGTCGTGGGACATTGATTTCGCGGGGGGGCATCGAGGGAGCGGAACCTCTTGGCGAATCCCTCCTCCTTCTCCTTCTCCTCCTCCTCCTTCCTAAGCCTCCTCCGCTCCGAAGCAGCAACCTCAGCCTCCAACCTCGCGTTCTCCCGACTCATAAACTCGAGTCGCCACTCCATATCCCTGATCCGACCACGCATCTCCATCGCCGCCAAGCTCGACTCGAGCACGAGCCTTCTCAGTCCCTCCTGTGTCTCGGCCTGCGGTTGAGAAACAGGAACAAAAAGGTGACTGGAAAATTGCGTGAGGTACTGCGCCTCCCATTGCATCGCGCTGTCGGTGAAGAGCGTGGAGTCGACTGAGAGGAGACGACCGAGGTGGGAAGCGATGGCATCGAGGGAGGTGCTGAAGAGGAAGCCGGAGCCGGAGGGGTGCGAGGGACGCGGGTGGGAGTCGAAGAGGATGTAGAGGGGTGTGCCAGGGGCGGAGGGGAGAGGCAGGCAGAGGCAGGTGAGGATTTCGGGCGGGCGGGTGAGGAGGGCTGCGGCAGGGGTTTTGAGTGGTGCGAATTGTTTTCTGGTAGGAGTTGGAAGTTATGATGTGAGAACGAGGAAGACAGTGGGAGGCGTACGATAGAAGACGTTTGAAATCATGCGTTTTGCATGCACCAAAACCGGTGTTGACGAGGTTGAGAGCGTGGCTGAATAAAGGAATCTTGGCGATCTCGTCGACTTCGAGATGGAGGTCACTCGTCCAGAGGTGGCAGATCGACATGATCTCCTATCGAACGACAATGCTCTGATCTCATACATGTGGGCATCAATGACGGACTCACCTCGACTGACTCGCGCGTGACGAGAGACTGAAGAAAGCTCTCGGCGGTTTGGCTGTTTGATTGTGCTTTGGAAAGGAGGCATCGGGCGCTGTTGAGCGCGGCGAGACCGCAGGAGGAAGAGCCCTGCTGGGCGTATTGGCCGGTTCTGGGGTAGGAGAGGATGTGCGGTTCGCCGGAGAGGATGCTTTTTGCGGTTTGGGGGGATATATCGGTGGTGGATGAGGTGGGGAGTTTCATGGTGTTGGGGGACAGAGGTGGATCAGTGTAACGGTATTGTGACGGGGTGACCTTCACTCACCATGAGAAGTCTAAGACCACGTTTCTCCCACTCTTGCTTCCAAACCACCACCACTGTACAGATCACGGTATGGACGCAAGATCGTTTGTACCTCCCAACACGTTTTCAAACAGCAACGGTACGCCGATCACGGATCGGGATTTCAATATTTCAATGCTAATCTCAGCTTTTGCAGATGAGCTTATGATTATTACGCCAGACGGAGGGGGAAATGGGTCAATGGTGCGTTTGTAGTCAATGATAATGGTGTTGATGGGCTTACACACCGAGATTTAGGCGCCAGATGGACAATTAGCGTCGACGTCTTTCTCAGTTCCCGACCCTGGCGCGACTACTAGCGTGGCGAGCGAAGGTCATGTCTCAGAGCACCACCCCGACATGGCTTCCAGTATGCACACTGCTCGTACACCTCTTCCCGTTGTCGAGACAGACCTGGCCAAGGACATCCCCACCATGTACCGCTTCCTCGATCTCGTCAGCGAACAAGGGAGCGGCGGCCTCGGTATGTGCCCTTCATCCTGTTACCATGCCCTCCTACTCATGCGCGAGGATGGTATGCAGTCGACAAAGTGATTATCGCCCAAGAATCGTTGGCGAAATTCGTCAACAATATTTGCCCCGGCGCATATGTGTCGTTGACAGATATCAGGTTCAAGGTGCTGGACAGGTTGGACGTCAAGCCTGTTGGCGTTTATGGGAGCATGGAGATGTTGGTGACGTTTTTGAAATCCTTGGGTGTTTTCGATGAGATCGTGTTGGTTTCTCTTCTTTCCTGTGTGGACTGTCATCTCACGTCGTTACAGTGCGAAAAAGTTACTTAATTCAAGAGACAAGGCCTCTGATCCTTCTCTGCCTTCTGGCTTGTATATCGTAAACCCGCCTGATCAGGAACTCGTTTATATCATCTATTGGCCCGAACCGACGACTTGGAACGATAACGCCGACGAGTCTGTGAAGCGCAATCGGATTACTTTCATGCGGTGCGCGTCGCGTAGATGTAATGCGGACAGATGCTAAACCTTTCCTCCTTCCAGATACCTCACCAAGATCACGGATCAAGTTATCGCGTTTGTCTCGCCTGAACATTTGAACGGTATAGCGATGGACAGCGATGACCAGGGTCATGATGACATGGATCAGGATGACGATGAAGACGGTAGATTGGTCAGGTTTGAGGTGGCCAAAACTAACGAACAGGAGGAAGGAGTAACGGTGCAACCGGGAATCCAGGTCATTTCTTCGCGCTACCTCATTCTCCCTTCTAAAAGACGATCGTTCCAGATCGTATCACCCCTTTTCGGTTTAAGGCGGCCACCTCAAGGTGACTCCTTCGAGCCCGAGTTGTTTACTCCAAAGTGGATTGTCGGAGAAACGGTTTCCGCGTTCTTAACCACCGAATTCCTGCCCACGCAGTCGGTGGAAAACCCATTGTTCGAGACAGTGGCCAATAAGGTTCAGTTGAAAAACATGCTGTCAGTAGCGTTTTTTGTTTGTTGTTTCACGGAATCATGCTTGCTAGTCGCACAGGAAGTATCGTCTTGAGCGAACGCCTTGGCTTTGATGCCATGACTTTGTTGTTCCAGGATGGATTACAGGAGCGCTTCCCGGAAATTTACGATATATGGATCAATAAGAGGAATGCTGCATCAGCCAGAAAAACGGAAGCGATTAAGAAGACAAAAGAAAAGATGGTAGGGGACCGCCCTACCGAGGCTAGCCGGACGGAATCTATCATGCGCTGTGTTTTGGCCAGTTGGATCGTCAAGACATTCCCGTGTGATATATTTCAATTTTTGTGGTGGAAACAAGGTGGAACCTAAATCGATTCTCATTCTAGTGTCTTCACCTGTGAAGATTGTGGGATATACTCGTCAAACGAGTATGACAGTGCTCTCCGTAAGTCTTCATTTACAATGCTTGCCTGGATCTTGACCATTGTTTTTAGAATACTACACGAGGTTTCTTCAGAATAACCCTCCCTTCAGATCTTATTTCGAGCATATAGTCAAAAACTTCAAGTTGCCTTACGATTTTACAGCTTTGAAGTATCGCTTCCTTCTTGTCGAGGCCATCTTTTCTTCCAACCAGCTGCTGCCGGGTCAGAAAGATATCGCGAGAGACATTATACTTGGACCCAGCAAGACGAAGCGGGCGCAGCTCAAAGAGCGTCTGGAAGAGGTTCTATGGGAAAAGGACGAGGCACCAAAACCTCAAGAGCCATGGTTGCTTACTAAACTCTTTTCCACTATCTTGCGTCGCTCTTCTTCCCCCCCGCCCGTATCCGACCACGACCCCCTACTCTATCAGATCTTTCGAAACGCAGAGGCGGAGGATCAGAGGTTGTCAGTTACGAAGTTTTATTCTCGAGACTTTGTTGGTCGCGTGCCGCTCTTTGATGTGGCTATACGGGCGGCGAGTCAAGCAAGCCAAGACTATCTACGTGGGTTTATCAGGACAAAAGCGGCAGTTATAAAGGACCAAGTCATTTCGATACGAGAGCGAGAGCGGGAGGAGCAATGGCAGGCGGAGGGGCGCAATGAAGAGGAAGCGGAACTTGCTGCTGTGCGAAGCGAAGTCGTGGAACGAATGAAGAAGGCCTCTGAGGCAGTTCAATCGAGGTGCGTGTCTATAACAGCATCGTCGTGCTTGATTGACTGAACTTTCATAGCTTCACCACCATCATCGACGATTTCAAAATGTCGACGCTGGGTCATTATCGTAAGGGTCAGAAAATGCTCTATATCTTGATAGCCTTGACTTGACGTTCTATTTCAGGCTCATATGAAGTCCATGGTCGAGTGCAATCTCAGCAAGATCCTCTGCTGAAATACGGTATCCATAAATTGCACTTGGACTCGAACCAGAGGGACGAGTCGGAATTTGACTCGACATTTGTTCCTTCTCCAAAGATTGAGGAGCGACTCAGTCATACGTTTACGTTGCCTGTTAACGCCAGAATCAGGTATGACGATCCTAGGCATCTTCAAGTCTTGATTATTGACAGGGTATGTTGAACAGTTATATCCGAGTCCTTGAAAGCGATAAAGTACTGATGATCGTTGACCACGGGAACGACATGTTTGCGATTTACCTTGAAAGCTTGATTGGGATTCGCGGGGCAATCGAGCGGGGCATTAACAAGAGAAGCCTCAAGAAAGCAAGGATAGGCTCGGACTTCTTAGTTGCCTTCAACGAGCAAAAGCGAGTCCTGGTTATCTGCTCCACCACCAAGGTATTAACGCCCATTTTCAAACACATTGATGCTCACGTTTGGACTTGTAGCCTCATCTTCACGTGTTCAATATTGATCCTCAATTTTCGTCGGTGAAGGCCTTTGGAAGTTCTGTCAACCTGGTAGATTGGTATCCCGATCCTACAGCAACCATTCGCCATGCCCTGTTCATTTGCGGTGCTGAAGAATTGCTTTTGATTGATTCAAATCGTCAAGCCCGGATTTATTCCTTCACGACTTTGCAGATTAGGTTTGTCAATTCGCTATTCATTGCTTCTAGTCACTGATTGTTTGATGAAGGCCATCAACTTTGATGCTGAAACAAGTCCCTTCCTCTGTGTATTCCTCTCCCGACGGTTCCTGTTTCCTAGCTTTGATGCCTGAGAAAGACGGTCCCGTCCTGCGCGCGTTCCACTGGTCGACGTTTGGTACCAGTGACGGTATCCCCCTCGACCTGTCCATTATGCCGAACGCTCAAAGTCTCGCATTGTCGTCGTTTGTCACCAGAAAAAACGTGCATTTACTTGTGCTCGACCCATACGACAGGAGCTGTCGCTCCATCGTGTTGAACATCACGACAAGAAACACCCAGTTCACGTTCACGCAAAAGTCCGCTCGGTCTCAGGCCACCGAAAACAATGAGAGCGCCCACAACTCCCTCATCGACTGTCACTCGGAAGTCTGGACACGATTTCCCGTCGTTGCGGCCGTTCGCAGGAAAACCTTGAAGTCTAGTACCAGGCAGAAAAAGACTTTGACGTTCATTACCGATCATAGTCATCACGCGATCCCTGGCTATTTCTCCAAAACGATTCAATTGTTCGAACAGCAGACACAGAAGCCGACAGATTATGAGCTTTGGAACATCCAAGTTTCAGCCATGAAGTTCGACGAACTGATGGCGTCTGGTCTGATATCGCTCAGCGACAAGACTTCTCGCTTTCTGGCCGGCGAATGGCTCGTGGATATCTTATGCTTGATACCGATCCAGATCGCAGTCGCGAGGGACAATCGGTTCATCCCCCTCAAGGATGGTCTGTTTTCAGCCAAAGTTGAGCAAGACCTTTTAGGGGCGGAAGTAGGCCACATCGTCAATATGTTGTCGTTCGGTTGGTACGAATCTTTATTCCAATCGTATCAGTCAAGCAAGGCAAATCTCGTTCTTGATGCGTTCAATTCTTATGTATCTGACTGCTTTTTCAAAGCCGGTCAAGGTGATCTCCTCCATGGGTGAGCTCGTCTCTCTGGCCAATACCCTTTCTAGGCTGATTCTGACTTAAGGGGAGCAATCCGTGGGCAAGAGTTATGCGCTAAACCACATGGTCGACACTTCATTTGCTGGGAGCGCTATGAGAACTACTGGTAAACATATCTATCTCCTCGGTTTGACACCTACTTGACCGAATCTTGGTAGAGGGAGTATGGATGGCTGTTACGCCGACCGACGATGCTCTCATTGTTGCCCTTGATTTTGAAGGTTGGGAATGTCATCTTTTCCTCTCGCCCGCGTCGACTCATCTTTCCCTGACAGGTGTGCACAGTATCGAGAGGACCGCTCAGGAGGATACGCTTCTCGTTCTCTTCAACACAGCGTTATCCAATCTCGTGCGATTGAGCCTTCTTTTTCCTCTTGATCTTTATCTGACTCACCAATCAAAGGTTCTCTTCCGCAATAATTTTGCATTGTCACGGGATATAACTGGTACGCATCTACGCGTACAACAACATCATACTTAGTTGTCACCTGAATTCTAGACCTCTTTCAAAGCTTCCGGTCCTCAGCGACCGTGCTAGATCCAGCTGCGAATCCATCCCTTTTCCAATCCACGTTGGCAATCATTATCAAGGTGCGGAACTTGTCTTCCGAACCAAATCTCTGTGACTGAGCTCCTACTTAGGATGTTGTAGAGTCAGACAAGGACGGGATCGTCCGAGAGTGAGGATTGAAAAGTCTCTATGTTATCATCTAAATAATATCTTCAGGTTTCGTTCGAAATTTCTACAAATTGTACGCGAAGAACAAGACGCCAACTTTATAACCCGTCTCCACAGAGGCCACGTCAATATCATCCCATGGCCCGTTATCTACTCGCGTCAATTCTATCGTCTTTTTGTGCGACTGAAACAAGATTTGGACAATCAACCCATCACGCATCCAGCGGCGGGAGAGTTCCTTCACAAAATGAAGACGTTGATGGCCAAGCTAAAGGTGATTTCTTCTATATCATTCACATGAATGACTATACATTCCACTTGTATAGGCGAACGACTGGGGAGCACTTGACAGTAGGTCGTTTAATAAACTCTATGATGGTCAGATGCGCAATATTTTATAGACAATCTTGCCACGCATCGCGCTCAGCAATTGCTCTCCCTTCTTTCAAATGCTCTCAAGTTCGGGCTCGGAGAAATCGATCCAGAAGAACCTTTGAAGGTACTTGTGTCATTCTTAGTCCTTGGGTCCTTTCACAAATCCATTACGCAGAACCTCGATACGTACGAACTAATTCCCAGCGGAGACAATCGCGTTCAATTTTATCTACCTGGCCGTACCCCAGACCCCGGGGCTCACGCGCAAATTCTCTCTGATTTGCGTAGTGTCTGGGAAGCAGAGCATCCTCGTCAAGCAGTCGCGGACGCTTTATGGGTTGCAGATCTCGCAACTTACCTCAACCACCTTGTCGAGAGGAGAATCGTTCACGTCCAGGATTGGCTTACCTCAAACATGTCCCGCTTTAAAGTACAAAATGCGAATACGATGGATCTCCAAAGGACGTATGAAGTGAACATAACGGCTCTGCGAAGCAACGTAGAACTCTGCAAGATGAAATGTCATCATTGTAATCTCCTCTGCCTCAAAAGTCGGTCCCACGATGCGGATGAGGATCACGACTGCACGACTCCGCACCGCTGCCTTCACCTCTGCGACTATGTGGATGAACATGAAATGGAGGAAAAGGGTTGCGCTTACCCGTAAGCTATCAGTTTTCGTAAGTGATTATGTTGACATTGATTCCGTTTCTAGAGCCGGTCATTCCGGGAAGCATATGTTAGTAGTCTTTCTCTCCCTCCTGGTGTCGTTGTGTTGACTCAGTCCCAGATGCAAGGTCGACTCCCATCTGTGCGGAGAGCCTTGCGTGCTTGATGATAAGGAAGGATGTTTGTTGTACTGTACGAAGGTGAGGCTGGGCGGTCGGTGACAATCATTATGAGGATTCATATTGACATATACATTCTCAGATGGTTGACCATATGAACGTAGACGGTCATATGTGTTCAGCTCCTGTACATATGTGTGGAGAAGTGAGCGAATTCAAATTACGGCTACCTGAGCTTACATTTTGATGTTCGTCTAGCGGTGCAGTTTGACTTTGATCGTCAACGGAAAGAAATGGGCCTGCCCCGGTACCTGCAAAACTCCAACGTACGTATATTCTCTCAGCGGGATGTGGTACCTGAAAACCCGCCCTTTCAGTCACGAACAACACACCACTCATGCTTGCGAAAACCGGAGTTGTCCGATGCAATGTCAACTTTGTAATCGCCTTTGTTCAAATCCTGACCACTTCCATGGCTTGGACGCAGGCCAATTGCATCTCTGCGGGTGAGTCTCGACAGAACTGGAGTGACGTCTTTGATAAGTATTCTTTATCTCAGTCAGGAGCATTCGTGCCCAAAGTTATGCTCCGCGCGTGGTATATGCGAGATTCAAACTGCCCCACAGTCGATCGAGGCTACTTTTACAGGACGTCACGAAGTTTTCCAGTATACCAAGGTATGACTTAAACGGTTCATGATTAGTAGCACTTCTCAACCGAGTCGTGCGCTCAAAGTACACTCAAGGTGAGAAAGTCTTTAAACGGACAAAGGGCCCTTCTCACGCTAGCTCAACAGTTAGCAAACGATTACAGTGTGCTATCTCTATCAAAAGGGGGGAAATAGACCACATGGGTGACCACGTTCATACCCTGGATAGCAAACCCTTTCATTATTGCCAAGAAAGGTTCGTCATTGACCTGGTAATCCAAATCATTCGTGTTGAGATCCAAATAAACAAAGATGCGTGAACTGTGGTTACTTTTGCACTTTACCTCTAGGTAACCTGCGTTCATCTTCATAATCTAACACAGTCTAATAATCATTTTTCAAAAGGGCACACGCAACAGGAACACGAGACGAATCACGGGTCTATGGCTTCAACCCGTTGGGCTGTCGATGGTGCGGATGGGGCTGCTCTAGAGTTGGATGGAAGACGTTTTTCTGCCAATGACGACGGTGCACCAATGATGTGCAATCTCGTCTGTCAGCAATTGGGAAGACATGTTCATATTGATTATTGCCGTACCCGCGATGGCGGGAGTTGCAATCTGTCCAATGAAGGGCAACATATCATGACGCGACTCTCCCCGAATCCAAACAGGCCCAAGGATTGGATCACCCACAATTTGAATTGGCGACGACTAGGTAACGTCATCAACTTTTTGGGTGTTGTCAGTTACTAATCCGAATGGTGATATCTTGCAGGTTTTAAAGGTCTGATTGAACGCTTTTCGAAATCCACTTGTCTGAATTTGGTACGTATAGATCCGTACTCCAGGGAACAACAGGGAGAGTTTGCCAAATGGTGCGTCCACGTTTTTTCCGGAAGAAGTCGTCTTAACTCGGTTCTGTAGTGATGCTATGTGTCCAGGTTAATTCGTTATGCACTGCATCTTACACTGTACTCAAATATTGTCCGAACAGGCCAGGAACATGAGGGCACTGCTGGCGCTCCGGCGCAGCCATCTCATTGTACTTTGCCCATATTCCACGATATCCCACTTGCGAATGCAATCCCACCCGCTGGAGGATATATCTCTAGTGACGGACATGCGTTCACCTGCCGAAACCCCGCTGTCATGCAACAAGCATTCCACGTGTACGTTTCACATTCTGTGGACTCGACGCTCGGCGCGCTGACTTCAACGCCAAACAGCATATTTGTGATTGATAGGTAAACGTTGTTCTGTCTTGCCACACCGTTTTCGTTTCAATATTGTGAATAGATCCGGCTCAATGTCGTCATCGGATCGGCGACCACTCCCAAATACCCCGGTTTCTGCTCGAATCTCGCAGACATGCAACGACAGGCTTGGAGCGGTTTATTCCGCCCTTTACTCCTTCTGGTTGACTCGCCAGGGTGCCATTGGTACAGGAGCAGCCCGCAGAGATGCCTACTCTATCATCCTTTTTGAAAGTTCTGCCACAATTGCTCTCCGAAACGACTTCACTAGTACACCGGAAGAACTTCTGAACGTTGCCCTTCGTTTTGGAAGCACCGGGGGTACAAATTATGGGGCTGCTCTGCAGTCGGCACAAACTGCCATGACGGAGTCCTGGAGTACGGAAAGGTACGACAAATGTCAAATCATCAACGATCCCCCAGCTCACATTGAAATAAGGACCCCTGTACTTGTATTTTTATCGGATGGAGAGTGTCAGGTGAATGATCAGGTCGTTCAAGAGGTTGCGCTTGCCGCTGTCCGTTTGGGGTACTAATATTCAGCTTTTCAAACCCTTGCGAATAGTAGACTGACTTTGACTCTCGACGCTTAGAAAACCGCTTTCCTTACAGACAATTTCTTTCGGCTTGGACAGATCCTCGTCAACACTTCGCAGAATGGCAGATATCGCCCGAGATATTCAGCGTAACCACGATGCCGCACGAGACCCTCTTACCCCAGCCGCTTCTAGTGTGGAGTCTGCGTTCTCTGTAGCATTGGATACCGTGAGCATATCGTTCCACAGACGTTTATTCGCACAGCTTAATCTGTTCTCACTATCGCAGGTTCAACTTGCGACGACGTTCCTTAATATAGCTGAATCTTTGAGGAAACCCCGAGGCTTCCTTTTGGCATAAACGCAATGGGGGGACTTTAGTGTTCAGTGGGGTTACTTTCATTGGTTCACAACGTATCGAGACTGAAACAATTTGGTAAATTTTTGCGTGTACTTACTACTGTGTACGAGATCCCAGACCGAACGAACTCCTCTTCCAAGAGATACCGTGATTGCAGACCTTGGACACATGCTCTGACCTTCCTTCCGTATGCGTCACCATCAAAAAACCTATAGTATCTTGTCCTCTGGAGGGATAAAATCGCAAGATCTCCACTGATTAGCTGTCATCGGGACTCACTGAATCGAGCAGTCCGTCCCCGAAATCAGTCTTGAGCGAATACTGGATCGGGATCTTCTCGTAATGATGTTATCACGTACAACGTCCCCCTCGTCCTCCATCCACGCCAAACCTCACAGACAGGCCGTGTACACCTCGTCATCCACGCCGATTCGAGAAATGTAAGCGGACTAGGAAATGTCGGAGGATTTAGAGGTTAGTCACCGTTGTGAGTGATCATGAAGGAAAGTCGTCCGTGGGAAACCTTTCGAAGCAATCATCTACCACCATCTACCCACCTTTCTGGCGAATTACTTACACGCGAATTTCAAGCGCTGTTCAAGCGTATGTTGTGAGGACTGTCTCAAGAACCTTCGAGCCGTAAAAGTTGGATTTCATCCCAGTGGGTCTCTTAGAAACTTCGCGACGTCGGCCCCCAGCACAAAGTCAAACCATATGGTTTGGATCTCGTTGACGAAGCCCATGGATGCATACTTTGGCCGTACCACTGGGCCAAGCTCGGTGTTCCACTCGACCTACTTAGTCCAAATCCTCGCCTGGGTAATCCTCCCTCCTCTCACTGTCAATCCCAGGAACGATTGTTTTGATATGTACAGGTATAATATTTACTGGCTGAAGAGAGTGGGGTCGTTGGAAGGTCGGTGTTTGCGCGTTACCGAAAATTTCAGCGTTTGAAAACGGTATTTCACTTCGGCCGTCTGTTCCGAGTCGTCCTCTTGTGTACAACGCGTTAACATTGGGATATTCACGCTCGGCCTCCTCCACGACAAAATATCTCAAACTTGGTACCGACGAGCTGTCAGTCTCCAGGAAAGTTCCAAAAACCCACCTACCTGCTACGTTTTCTTATCCCAAGATCCCTGAATTCCAAACCCTGATTCAAAGAGTCTCTGCAAGCAAACGTAAAAAAAATAGTAATTCTCCCCACAGAGTAATCACGGTTCCCTCTGGGAGTCGAACCCATGTAACACCCCCGACGCACACCTTTTGCGTCAGTATTTACCAGTTCACTATTCACAGGGACATTATTTCACCTTATCGTTGTGTTATAATTATATCGAGTCGCAGGTGTGCCAATTGCGCGTTTCCCGCTCGCCCATTTGAAAAACCACGATAGGGTGAAGTCACCAAAGTTGGTGGGTTCTTCTGGACGTCCTCATAGCTGTAGTGCGCTCGGTCTTTCCGAGAGTAGAGGCAGGGTGTGGTCGGTGTGGAGGATGAACGGCGAAAGCGATTCTTGCACTTGTCAACCATGTCGCCTCACGAAATATTCCAAACGACGAAATGAAACATATCAAATTCTTTGAAAACGCGTCACGAGAAGTGGCGCATGAAACAAAGGGTATAGGATGGATGGTATGTAGATTAGTGGATTGTAAGTGATCCGGTGATGATGGTGGGGAGGGTGTAGAAGAAAGGTACTTATGCACAAGACGCCTACGGGAAAAATGAACGGACCTGACTGGTCAAAGGATATAGAGGATGTCGGTGTGTCCAGACACAGGCAAGAAAGCGAGGCGCCAGCCTAGATTCGGGCGGATAACCAGTACCTGCTCCATTTTTGGCAATGCCACGGGATGGGTTTCGTGAGCTGTTTCCCATCCTTCCACACAGCGACACGTCGTCGAAACCGTCTCACAGCACGAGCACCGCCAACAACCCCATAACCGTCATGATGGCCAAGCCTCCTTGCGTCCCTCCTGACTTGGTCACAGCGCCGTTCGTAGCCGGCGGCGCGAAGGAGGTGCTCATGGCAACAACGGTGCCGCTGGCCTGAACGGCCGAGCTAGGCAGGAGAGGGGGGGAAGTGACGCCGGGGAGAGAGGGTGTCGGGACCAAAGGGGTCGAGCCGGCGGGGGCGGCCAAAGTGGAGGGTTGGGATTTCGCAGTTGTGGCCCCGGGGGCCGCTTGGGTGGCGGCCGAGGTGCTTGGGGATTGGGAGTTGGAGCCGGAGCCGGAGCCTGGGTGGGGAACGCGTGAGATCAGGGAAGAAAAGAGAGAGGGGAGGACGTACCGGATGGGGCGGTGCTAGAATTGGTCGAAGGAGGAGCAGCTGGACAAAGAGAAACAGAAGTGAGGGAGAGGCGGGGCGATCAGAGACGATAGACAGACCATTAGGACAGTAAGATTCTAAAGCTCCGATTGCCGAGGTATAGTCTTGAACTTGGCATACTTTGATGGAACACGCCAGAATCGAGCTGCCGAACGTCGAGCTCTTGCATTGGCAGGCCTGGTCAGACCTGAAGAAAAAACGTAATCAGCTGAAAAACACATCAAAAAAGCGGAAATGGCGACGAACGCAGAGCATCCCGCCGTCGATTGCACACAGGACCCGGCACATGACGGGAGATTGGGAATGTTCTGCGCCGACACAGCTGCGACGGCCAGGAGGAGGAGAGAAAAGAGAGAAAAGAGCGTGGTGGTTGGGTTTGTGCGTGCCATAGTGGAAGAGAGAAAGATGGAAAAAAAGATAAAAATACGACGCGTTACTTGGTCGACATACTGAGCACGATGGACTTGGTTGCCACATATGATAAATTTGATGCTCCCTACGTTCCCACGGCATCCAATTTAATGAGTCTCCAACTCCACAGCGTCGCATTTGACAGCCCGTCTACAGATAGTTCGTCAACTCTCAAAGTCACCGCCAACCGGTATAGATATGGTGACTCGGGCGATAACAGAGCAGGCTTGACTTTGATCCTCACACACTGCATCGGTTCGCGTACGTCGCGCCACTCACTATACTGAACGAAATTCACTATTAGCTTCGCGTCAGACAAGGAACAATGGGAGCCGACCATCCAGAAGATCTTCGACTTACAAATATCCAAGGACCCCAGACATCAGATCCGCGAAGCTTGGTCCTTTGACTGGCAGAATCACGGAGACGCTGGGGTATTGAATAGACCGTTGCTGAAGGACCGTCTAGAAGGCGTATGTGCGTTAATTTCTTCCCGACGTGATCCTGATTGAAGGAACGACCTGTCATAGCGGTGTATGAATGGGCAGCCGCACTCACCGCCTTCGTGCGTTCACCGAGGATGTACGGTCACCGTGTCGTCGCCATAGGTCATTCTGCGGGTGCCGGGGCGCTGTACGTCACCGATCCACCCATCCATCCATCCATCAGCGCTGACAACCAACGTAGAACCCTCACAACGAAAGACTTCCCACTCTCACAAATTCCATATGCCGCAATCGTCCTCGTCGAGTCCGCCATCGTGACCCGCGAGCTCTTCAACGCCGATTTCGACGATCGCATGTTGCAGATGAACTATATCATCAGTTCTATCTCTGATAGAACCGATACTTGGTCCTCCCGCGATACCGCCTACAAGTGGCTGATGAAGCGGTATCCATGGAATACCTGGGATCCGCGGGTTGTGAGGTCGTTGGTGGTGAGTAATCACGCCGATCCCACTAACCGTTACGTTGTTGATGTACAAGATATAGGATCACGGACTTCATCAGGAACCAAACGGCTCTGTCACGCTCAAATGCGACAAGCACCAAGAAGCCGTCTCTTACCCGGACGTCGATGGCCATTTCGAGGCTGCCACCATTCTCTCCACCATCTGCCGCTCTGTCCCTGTGCATCTCGTTTGGGGCGCCACAGACGACATCATGTGAGTCTCCATTCTGACTTGCGCTTTGTTGGTCAATCGGCTCATGTTGGCATGTTTCTGCGATGAAGACCGGAGCATATAAAAGACTCCTTGAGCGATGCTTTGCAAGGTCGGGCGGTGGCTTCTGTTAGGAGGGTAGAGCGGGCTGGGCATATGGTATGCGTCCCTCAGTCGCTTGCCCATAAATTCTCACTTTCCCGGCGCTTTCGTACCACAGGTCGTACAGGAGCAACCTGACGGTCTCGCAAAAGCGCTCTGTGGGGTATTTGATGGGATACACCCACAACCTTCTGAACGCCCGAAATTGTGATGTCGTTATTTTTGCCATGTATGCGCTGCCGTATTCGGGAATCAAATGAGATGGATATCATTTTGCCTATCGACCAGGCTTACCTCGACCCACTGCACCTTGTATCTAAACTCCTGCCCCCGAGCCGTTGGTATCCTTTCTGATATACCAACTAGGGGTCATCATTTTTCATGTCCCGTCTGCTTCTATATTTCTTGTGAGGCTTCATGGACATCCATGCCACGAGCGCCCTCCTCTCCCTCCCCAGATTCCTCTGCATCATTTTCCCCCCACTCTCCATTTCACTGTCCCGCATATGCTCGCGGATGGCGGTTCGTGAGGCTCGAGTCCAGTACATTTACGTCCGATTGCACACACAATTGTCCCGCTGTATGATCTTCAGGTCAATACCGAAAAAAAGCTTGATACTTGAGGCAAACCTACGTCTCTGATCCGGACCCGACCTCATCGCCAGCCTGACATCACAACAATTAGCGCTGGCTGCCGCATCTTTTCCATTCGGATGATTTGTTATACGGGGAAAGGCGGACATTTTATTGATGGATGCCGTTAGCATGGGTTCTGTTAGATGAGTGGAAGCGAAGGGAAAAGGCGAAAGTGAAAAGGGCGATAGTGAAAATGCGAAACGGAAAACACGCCTGCTCGAAGATTTGGCTCTCACTGTGGATGAGGTTGATGATCTACATACTTCTCACCCTCTAACAGCAATGACTTTAGATGTCAAGAAAGGGAAAGCATTCAAAGAACGTACGCAACGTCAATCTCACAAATGCGTCCGATTTATCAGATACCTCATATTGACCAAAAGAATTGACCACAGGCCCTTGGAGCGGCCTTCAGTCCGCGTTTGAGTCTAATAAAAAATCGTCGCGGGCCTCACTGAGGAACTGCGGGACGCTATCTTGGTATTGGGAACAGCTTGGTGGATCGCATTGGGCAATGCGGCCGAATTAAGCGACTGTGGGGTTGGGAAGTAGCAGCCGTTTTTCGAAAGAGCACGAGGTGCCGCAATATCCACAGACACGAAGGTTTCAATCGTGTTGGCGGTTGGGGAGAGGAAGGAGGTGGTCGGGAATGGTGGTGGTGGTGGCGGAGGCGGAGATGTGAGGGTCGATGAGGTCCTAGCGTTGGCATTTATCGCTTTCAGACCGATTCTGCGGAGCGAACGGAGGATAACGTGGAGCCCAGAACGATTTGAAGAGATGGGCGGAAAGGTCGCGATCACTGTCCAGTGGCTCCGTTCATGGGTGAAGCTGATTTTCTAGGTCGTCCAGCAGTAACCTTTCAAATCTTCAGAATCCCTTGATTACTTTGAGCAAACTTTTGGTGGCTTCGAAAGACACCGAACGACCTATGTACAGTTAAAAATATCTCAGTAAACGGACTCAGAAATAATGGGCTCACAAACTTCTCCATGTAAATCGTATGACTTCAAGTTGGCACTTTCGGCCGTCTTAGAGATTGAAAGAATACGGCGAGAACCTCTGCTATCGGCATTCGTACAGATGCAGGTCATCTGACAAAATGACGCCGACAGGGCCGCTACAGTCAGAGCCAATAAAACATGCACAGACAATGTCATGCTTATGGTGTGTATGCTCGTCGGCGTCGTCGCAAACGACGCCGACGATGATTCAACCCTGCAAGCGAAAGCTTGAACGTCCCGCCTAGTGATCGATTGGTGGCCCGGGGTCGTCGGGCACGCCATGTGACGGGGTGGTAACGGTCGTCGCCGTCGTCAACCGACTGTTGTTCGGAACCTCGTCGCAACCTCACCCTCCACTGCCGTCATCCTCCCCCCAGGGGCCATCTTCCACCCGTCATTGGACCAAACGAGTCTCAAGACATCCTATCCGTCGAGCCACACCAAGGACCGGAATGCTGAGAAAGGGGAAAAGAGGTACATTGGCACGAGACGAGGGAGCGGGACGGGCAGGAGGCATCGTGCTTCCTCTTGGTGTCACGAGCAGCAGCGCTTTTGACATGTACATCCGATCACTTTCGTGTTTTGTAACCCCTAACCCTTTCTTTTAGCACCTACACACTCAATGTGTATTTCGGCACAGATCAGCAGAATCTCTCGCTACAGGTTGACAGCGGATCTTCCGATCTCGTACGTTTCGCCATTAAACGTGTCTTCACTCTCTAACCCCTTTTCCAAAGTGGGTTACATCGAAAGCGTGCTCCTCTTCTCTTTGCAACCAAGTCAATGGCCACCGCTATGATCCATCTGGCTCAACTTCGACAGGGAAAGACTTTGAGATAACCTACCTCGACGGCCAGGTCAATGGGCCCATCGTCTGGGACACCATTCAGATCGGTGGCTACAGCATCGAAAACCAGGCGTTTGGTAAGTTCGTTCCTTCTTCGACTGACTAACTCTAACCCCCTTCTATCCAGCCGCAGCGGACGATATTCAAAACGAGCCACTGTCACCCCAGTTCAACGGCGTTCTCGGCCTCGCACCTCCCCTCAACTCCATCATCGCCGGCGCAATACCCCCCGTCACTGGGAATTCTGCCGATGGCGCCGCCTGGGCCTCCAATCTCTTTTCCATAACCCCAACTTCATCCGCCCCTGCCCAGCGCTTCCTCTCCCTGTCCCTTTCCCGCCCAGGTAGCTCTCGCATTCCAGCCCAACTCGGCATCGGTCGACATCCCGCAGAACTCGTCCCAGACCCTTCACGAATTCTCTACAGCACCCTCGTCAGCGAACGTACAGGTACCCTGTTCTGGAAGGTCGGCGTCCGCGCCATCACCGTCTATGTAGATGGCCAATCACGTCCCGTCGACATCGGCAGGTCCAGCACCGGCGCTGTCTTCCCCAGCGCCGTCCTTGACTCGGGTGTTCCCCTCCTCCTCACCACCTCTGCAGTCGCCAACGCCATCTACGGCGCCATCGGCATCAATCCTGCTAGTGACGGAAATTGTGGGTCCTGCATCATCATTCCTTACCTCGCCACGTACTCAACCCTCACCCATAGACTACGTCCCCTGCACTACCCCTCTCAACCTCACTATCACCATCGACAACCGCCCTGAAATCCCTCTCCACCCCCTCGACCTCACTACCGAGCCTCCAAAGGACACCCAAGCCGGCTTTTGCATCGGCCTCATCCAGCCCGCCGACAACATCCTCTCCGATCCCAATTCCAAAGTCGGCGACATCATCCTTGGCGTCCCTTTCCTCCGCAATGTCTACACCGTCATGGCCTACGCCGTCCCAAACATGGATGGCACCTTTCCCCAGACCAACACAACCGGCAACAACACGCAGAACATCGCCCCGCGGCTCGGGCTCATGGGGTTGACGGACCCCACGCAAGCCTTGGAGGAGTTCAAGCGCGTGAGGATGCTGAATCAACCGATCGACCAGAACGCGACGGGCGGGGGGAGCTCGGGAAGTCGCGGCGGGAGCTCGAGTGGGAAGGTGGGCAATGGGCTGAGCGTCGGCATTGTTGCCCTCATCGCCATCCTTGGCTTCTTTGCCCTCTGTTTCGCACTCTTTGGCCTTAGGTGGTGGTTCTTCCGGAGGTGGTTTAGAAATGGGGGTAGTGGGCCGCTACCGAGTGGGATCAGTCTGTGTGAGAGGCAGAGGAGGGGGAGCGACTGTATGCCGCCGAGTCAGGATGCTATGCGGACGTCGGGGTACGAGGCGTATATGGAGTACAACCAGGCTGCGAATATCGCCTCCCATGACTCTACGCCGGCTCTGACAGCGGAGGGTGAGGCAGCGGCTGGGGTCGGGATAGGACATAGTGCGAGGTATAGGCGTGTGGGGACTGGCGAACTGTCGTGGACAGATCCAGACAAGACGCTGGTCGCTGCCGGTGAACAAGATGAGGCACCGAAGAAGGATTGGGAGCTGGAGGATCGTCGTGTCGAGCCAGCGAGGAAGAGTGGCGAAGATAACAATACCGTCGTCATATGGCCGGACAGCCAGCACGAGCAGAGGCGGAGTGTGACGACGCCGTTGTTGGAAGGAACTGAGGAGGGGTGAGGGGGTAGTGTCGAAATTTGGCGTGGTATCGGATCCCTAATTGCTGGTGTATCGGCTCCGTGGCCTCTGCCTCTCCTGGCGACGGAACCTCGCCAAATTCGTAGTCCTACCATGGCGAAATTGTTCAGGAGGTCTTTTGCCAGGCCCACGGGGGTATCTCAAGACGTCATACGACGTAGCGAGGTGAGGCGTTGCAGATGATTTCTGATGGGGGATTTGATCGTCGCTGGGGCTGCATTTGGTATGTGCGCCTTTTTCCTCCTCAATTTTTAGAGGTTAGACGAACCTAACAATAGGTTTGGTTAGGATTCGGCTATGTACTTTTATGTCCTTGTTACTCCCGAAGAAGATCCAGTCGTTCTACCCTCTTCTTTTCAAAAAAACGGCCTCCATCATTGAGGAGTCTCATCGGCTTTTTGGGATTCGAACCAGATTCAAACAGACCGCTGGCTTGCGCGCCCATCTCCCCAATGATCGTTGTTCATTCCGTGTTCGTTGGGTGCAGCCCTGTTCCGTTCGCCGTCGAGCAGTCACTTTGCTCAATGCTTTTTTCAGGTCATACGAGTCGTCTCGACATTGAAATTAGGTCTTTTGAGCAGAACTTGCTATATGTACGTGTTACTTCATCCAGTGGTCTTTTGCCCATCCTCCGTCCCGGAGCGGGTCGACGAGGGATGTCAAGATGCAATGCGATGGTCCGTCTTCATAGGCCCCCCAACACTTAAGAATTACCCGTGCTTCGCCTGTCTTGGCCAGCAGCCAGTCACATCGACCCTTCGCAACCAACGACCATCCCGGACCCCTAGACCTCAACGCAATCTTAGACTCTTGCATCACACTGCGGGAACCACGACGAATTGTCAGCCGGATACATATGAGAGGCGAGAAGCACGTGGATATGGGGTTGGCAGTCTTTTGTTCTGGAGCGCTCACTCTGATTAGGTGGCTTAAACATCTGTGTACTTGTGGAGTGATCGATATCGACACGTCGGTCCCGCCTGCTCTTGACTTTAGCTTGCTTGGCTTTCAGTACTGAATGCGGCTCAAATGATCACCGAGCAACCTCCGGTTTTGTGGTGGTGGAGCCTTCTCGGGAGATTAAATATTCCGGCTTGGAGTTTGACGACTATCAATCTGTGTGCAAGTATTATGTACCATGAGCGGCCCGAGGCCGACATTTCGCATCAGCTCGAAATTAAAGACACCGATGCCCCACTAGGCCTCATTACCCGAGGCACAACTGGCGATCCGTCCGTCAGGCTCAAGCCTACCCAGGGCTCTTTACAGTTCGAACGGATCTCTGGAGGTTTTTCAACCGGCTCTTCGTCGAATCTCCTCAGCGTTCTCACCATCACTCAGCTTAGGTGTGCCAGGACAACAAGTAGCCCAGGTCTCACAAAACTTTGGGGAGTAGACAATGGGCTCGCCGGTAGGCGGGTTCCATGAGGCCCCCGCGGCTGTCGGTTCCCCGGCTTATTCGCCTCTCCCAGATAGGTTACTTACCTGGGTATGTGTAGAATTGATTGTGTTGTCATCGGCATCAAAACCTTCAAAAGACCGTTTTCGACATTTGTTTGGGCTCTTCCTCGCCCCCAACTTGTTCCGAAGCCTCTATCGGGCTTTCCACTCCATTCCTCCGTTAGTCTTCTCTGGTTTCGCGGGCGTCACGAGTTGTACTCTGGTGGAATGACAAATATCGGAACGACATATGGCTCTGTTCTTCTTGGATCGTCTGCAGCGTTTGCGTACGTGTCTTTTACCTCGGCCCTTTTTTTCTTTTTTGAAACGATGACCGAGACAGCCTGAGCGGTGTAGTCGCTATTCAGTGCCTTATATATTTCAAGCTCTACCCCAGCGATCGCACAAGGACAAAGGCTCTGGTACGTTCCCGGCTCATGCTGGTATCGCCCGGCCCACTCACTAATCTCGTCACCCAAAGGTTTGCGTCGTTTGGTTTGTTTGAATCGTCCGTTTCTGCTGCGCCTCCCCGGCAGCTCACGTTAGGTTCCGATAAGGATCCTCGATTTGGCGCATTCGGCCTTCCTCTGCGCTTCGCTTGTTGATTATTTCATAACATTTTTCGGAGTGGAAGCTAGGATCGATCATATTCCCTGGTGCGTAACGGCTTCCCCTATCTCTGTACGGGCCACAAACATTGATGGCGTTGCAATTCTATAGGTCAATCGCAGTATGTCTAATGCATCGGCTGAATGTATGAGTCACGTTGCTCATTCTGGCGCAGTTCACAGTCCTCATGATGGTGCGCAACCGGGATTTGAATGTTCGTGGTGTGCTGACTTCATTCATGGGCAGGCAATACAAACATTTATTACACACTGGTTTGTAGTCTCTCTTTCGGACGGGACATATTGCCTTATGGCTCGTACTGTATCCCAGCTACTTCGCGTTCAAAGTTTTCAAATGTGAGTCAAATACTTGAAACTACCCATCTTCGTACCCTGAGACAGGAGACCCAACAGCGAGCCAACGGAATTGGTTCATTACTGTGCCCATAGTGCGTCATTTTTATTCTATAATCCTCCCACAATCCCAGATGTTGAAGACCATTCTACTATTTAGGTCGTTCTAGCTGCCTTTCGATTGAGTGAGTTTGCAGAACGTCTCCCTTTTCCACGAACCTAATACCTACTCTTTAGTGGCTGCTTCTGGTGGGTTGTTACCTTTCCTTATAGTGTTCTCCGTAAGCACTGACTTGACTGCGTGTCAGTATCAACTTCTGAAATGTAGGATGAACTGTCGTAGTTGTGCGTCGCCTTACTCAAAAGTTCGTCTTAGGATACACCTTCGAAGCTATGCAAAATTCGTTGCCACATATCCAAGAGTAAATCGTCTCCCTCGTTTGTCATCGGTGGGTCTTAATATCCTTTGTATAGTGGATCTTCACCACGGGTCTCTCATTGTCTACGACAACGGAAATACTGATAACCGGATCGCTGTGCTATTATCTTCGAGAAATGAGAGGCCGGACGGCGTCAACGACGTGAGTTTTCGATCCAACTGTACTCGTGGCTATTCACTTTCGGAGTTATTTGGCAGTCTGGTACAAGTTGTCGATGCACTCACCTTGTATACTCTCAATACAGGAGGGCTTACGTGGTAAGGGTCAAGGCCTTTCAACGTTCCAGAATCCAACCCTTCGTGATTTGTCCCTCGCACAGCATAGTCACCGTCGCGTCCCTGATTTGCGCAAGTTTTTCCTTTGACTTCTTCGATTAGTTCTCACAAGGTATTGATCAGTGGCTGACGATGCCAAACAATCTCGTTTTCCTGGGACTCCATTTCGTGATCGGGAAATGTGAGTCAACTGTGCAAGTTATTCGAGGTGGTTGAGATTCCTCACCATCATTCCAAAGTGTACGCAAACTCTCTACTGGCATCTCTGAACACGCGAAAAGAGTTCCGCGACATGCGCAAAAGAAGGACCAACACGCCGTGGGACGGTGGTAACTTTACGTTCTTGTCCGCTTCGGGGATGAGGGTAGGGATTCCTCCCAAGTCACCCACGCGGTCAGATAGGAAGGTGCGTGTCAGTTCTTTCAATTCTTCTCAACGATATGGGAGTACCAATATGTTTGTGTGAATGCTAGGAATTGGAAATTACGATTGAGCAGACCGTGCAGCAGAGTTACGAGCGTCAAGTAAATATGCCGATGGGACAGCTCGAGCACGGTTCGCGGGATAAAAGCCTCAGCTCGGGGTCTCATGGAACACCTTCGGATTGTAACGTATGATCGGTAGTAGTTAAGGTGAGTTTCTTGGATCTTGAGCATCACGTCGAGGACATATACCAACCTGTTGCGTAGTAGTGGATGCAGAATTAATGAGCTTCATGTAATCACGTTTTTGCATACACGTTTTATATGTGAAAACGATTCAGTTTGTCATCAGATGAAGTACTTGCTCACGGACTATCACAACCTGAAACGTGCCGACGTCCAAGGCTCGTTTACGATCAGGCAGGAAACCTGGTTTCGTCACCGGTTGAACCTTATCTCATTTCGTTAAAATGTCCTCTACATATGCGCATTGACTTGGGAGCAGCTGGGTCGCTCATTAGGCCGTCCCGGCTCAGAAAACGAAAACGAAGAATTTGACACTAGTGGTTCAAAGGGATGCGACAGTAGTTCTTTACAGCTGTACCCTACCCTCAACGAGGCCAGGGAATCTGACATTTTCAGACGATGGCGTCTGGTGGTAGTCTCCTGTAAGCAGACTATAGTACTTACGTGATGACAATCGATCACTCTAGTCTGGTGGAAGGAACAAGTTTAAATGCGAAATGTTGCTCAAGCGCGTCGTGGATCCGTCACGAAGTGGCTCAATATCGCTGGGATGGGGCTCTGCCCTTCTGGACCATTTGCTACATGTTGCCCAGCAGTTCGGTTGCATCATGACCGTTATGCGTGGCCTCGTCATTGCCGTAGCGCATCGTGTGGCTTGATTCATGATGGGTCAGTGATGGGTCGCCTGCTGACCAGATCCACGAGTCATAATCCTTCTGGACGAGGACCGCAACCAAAGGCCAGAACTCGCTGTGCGAAACTGCGTTCATAAAATTCCGTTGATTGTGCGTATCATTGTACTACGTATTCGGGAATCCTCCCGAAGATTTCTTATCCTGACCTAGTAATCTATGCATGCCCTTCGGAGTTCGTCTTCCGCCCATGTATTTCTCTCCTTCCATTTCATGTTTCTGATACGTCGACACTGCAGCTTCTCTCGAACATCCTCTGCCGCAACCCCAGGGAATTCGGGTATAACGCGTACGTTGGACGGGTGACCAAGACCTATACCTATCTATAGCCGATTACGTTGATCCCGTACAGGGTGTGCTGTAAAGCTCGAATTGCATGACGGGGACCCTACCACCTCGAGTTCACCGAGTCCTACCGCCGCCGTCGACGGCCCGCCCACTGTGCACCATGGGTTTCCTCCATTGTTGGCGGCGGCATTTCCAGTTGGCGTTATATATGTAGGGTTTGTGTTATCTTTGTGACACCACCTTATCTTTTACATCATTTCTTTGGGCCTTCCATGATGCGTTCACGTTCAATGTTGCTTTGGGTGTTTCGTTCTGGGTGGTTTACTGTCTGAGATTAGCCGCTGACGACGGTACATGAATGAAACTTGAAAGAGTGACTCGGCTGCGCAGTGATGACGATCGATCATGGCAACCCCTTGCGGCAAGTTGCGGACGGTGCCAAATAAGGCCGGCGTTGATCACGACTATCACCGCCTCGCACGACGACCTCCCATGGCGCCCTCTCTCAAGTTCAAACGAGCACTGAAATCTGCTGCACGTTTCCCCGTCCGCGCCGTCTCTGGTAGTCGCTCCAACGCCTTCGCCCCGCTCCCTAACGAACTCCCCCTCGTCACCCTGAGGTTGCAAGTCCTGAGCTGCACCAACCTCCTCGCCAAAGACAAGAGCGGAACCAGCGATCCATTCGTCGTTGTCTCAGTTCTCAATACCCGCAACAACACCCCGGTAGTCAAACGCTCGTTGAACCCCACATACACCGCCAAGGATGCCACTTTTGACTTTCCGATCTATGCTTCGCTGGCCGAGAAGCTCGGTGCAGTTGAGTTGGTGGTCTGGGACAAGGACTTTGTGAGCAAGGATTACCTTGGGGAGGTCGCGATTCCGCTTGAGGATTGGTTCGCGGATGGACGGTCGTTCGGGTTCGATGATCTCGCAAACAAGGTGTGTAGGGGTTTGGTCTGTTAATCGATGCAGGGTCATCTGGCTAATACAACTGATCTTCACACACAGCCGTTCTCCGTTAATCTCGAGTCGACCCGTGCAAATACGCCTGCTACTGGCACAATTCAGGTCAAACTCGGTTTCACCTCCCAACCCGACGTCAAGCCCCACTTCGACGAGATCTTTGCGGACCTCGTTAAACACTCACGTCCTTCACTCGTCTCGGCACCACCGGTACGGCTCCCCTTCATGTGCTCAAGTCCACAATCTGACAAGGTTCTCAACAGACAGGAGGCGTGGGCACCGTCCGATCACGCTCTGGGCCTGGCCATCTAGATGTCCAGTTCGTGTTTGAGGAAGACGGAGGCCTCTTTTCGGATGAATCCGACGATTCTTCCGACGAAGCTGACGAGGATCAGTTTTACGACGCTCTCGAAGGCAACGAAGGAAACAACCGACCGGCAATCCCCCTTTCCAAAACCTTGACACCTCCTGAGCGTCGGCAGACGGAAGATCCCGTACAACACATGCCATCCACACCCCAGCTTACCATCCACCCTTCGTCCCCACTTACCCCTACCCAGACCTTGCAACTTGAAGCCGTAACGCCGGTTGCGCCGCCTGCAACCAAGGCAACACCGAGAAGCAAGATGTTCCCTTTACCCATCCCTCTCCCCCGGCGTATCTCTGGTCTAACATCTTCAACATCCACATCTGGCTCTACCTCGCCCATCCCGCTCTCGCCCTCGCTCTCTACTGGAATGCCCGGTAGTCCCATCATTCCTACAGACCCAGGAAACGGAGAGGTGGTTCCCGGAACACCTGTGACGGAGAAAGAAAAGAAGAAACGTCTTGGAGGCAAGTTCCGTCGCAGCTGGGGAGGAGGGTCGTTACCCGGAACACCCACGACGCCTTTCAGCGCCCTTCCAGCGTCTGATACACAACAATCGTTGGATGACGCTGGTGAGGGGAATGGTAGAAAGTCGAAGATAATACCAGGGGTGAGGAGGAAGGGCAAGGGCGGACGATCCTACAGCTTCGATGCGGGGAACGATATTTTGGGGATTGTGATGTTGGAGATTGGACGCGTGGAGGATCTGCCGAAAGTGAAAAACAGTGGGTGAATTTGGATCCCTGTCTTCCTGCCTTTCTGACAGTAATCCTCCACTTCAGTGACGCGTATGGGATGGGACATGGACCCATTCGTCGTGTGTTCGTTCGGCAAAAAGGTCTTTCGTACACGCGTGATTCGGCACTCGCTCAACCCGGTCTTTGAAGAAAAGCTCCTGTTCCAGGTTTGCAGCTACGAGACGTCGTTCCGTGTTCAGTTGAGCGTTCACGACTGGGACAAGTTGAGTAGCAATGATCACATTGGTGAAGCTGGATTCGAGGTGAGATTCAACAGGTACTGTTTCGTATCCGTACTGCATGCTCACGTGAGCAGGTCAGCGAACTTATCGAGAAAGCGCCGCAGAAGGAGGAAGAGACGGGGCTGTACCCCCAGAGCGCAGACGGGTCGCATGATATGGTGGAGTATAAGCTAAAGGTCGAAGCCAAGGATGCACCCTGGGGGTCAGGGGCCAATCCCACCATTTACATGCGGTTAGTCGACGCCTTTATTGCCTTGTGTTATAGCTCAACTGATTTCTTCGTCTAGCGCAAAGTTCCAACCTTACGACCTCTTGCGCCAGCGTTTCTGGAGGCAGTACCTGAAGCAATACGACACCGACGACACAGGCAAGATCTCCCACCTCGAGCTCACCGCCATGCTCGACTCCCTGGGGTCGACGCTGACGAAGCAGACGGTTGATGGGTTCTGGACGCAGAGTGGAAAGCCGCCGCACGAGGACGAGTTGACGATGGAAGAGCTGATTTCTCGTCTAGAGGACACGATTGGGAAACCGGAAAGCCAGCGCCGACGCGTTGAAGAGGGCGGCACGAGTGCCAGTCCGACACCCGCACACGGGGCTGGGGCCGGCCAGACGTTGGACCTGGAAAAGCTCGACTTTTCGGGGCCGCCACACGTGAGAGCCGGGGAGGAGTACGAGACGCAGCCGTCCGGGGTCCCATTGTCGGCTATTGTGGCGAGCCGGTCTGTATCGTCCTCGAGCTACTCGAGCGACGATGCGGCGGAGGATAGCGGGACTGGGAGCGTGCCTCTTACGCCTAGGACGGTGAGGGCTTCCGACCCAAATGCGGCGTTCCCATCGCCTGCAGCGAAGAAGGGACGGTTTAGGAAGCGGCTTCGTGTTCCCAAGGTGAAGGAGGGGTCGTCTGGATCGTCTGGATCTGGGAGCTCGGGGTCGGGGTCGGACGACTCGATGGAGAGGGTGATCAACGTGAAGAACTGCCCGCTGTGTCATCGTCCGCGGATGAGCTCGAAGGCGGAGATGGACATCGTGACGCATTTGGCGGTTTGTGCGAGTCAGGATTGGAACAAGGTGGATCGGATCATGGTTGGGAATTTTGTGACTGCGAGTCAGGCGCAACGGAAGTGGTATACCAAGATCATCACCAAGGTGTCGAGTGGTGATTACAGACTTGGAGCGGTGGGTTATTTTCCTTGTTTCTGCTCGGATGGTTGACGACGTAGATTAGAACTCTGCGAACATTATTGTTCAAAATCGGATAACGGGACAGTTGGAAGAGGAGAAGATGCAGGTTTATGTTCGTCTCGGGATTAGATTGCTCTACAAGGTACGGTATCATGTTCTTACTTTATATGTTTTAACATTTACCTTTGGTTCATAGGGTGCTACGAGCCGAATGGAAGGTGGACGTGGTAAGGGCTGCTTTAACTCCATAAATTGTTTGACGAGGAGCTCAAGACGGCCTAACAGCTCGTCGCCTTCTCAAGTCCCTTTCCATCAAGCAAGGTCTCAAGTACGACTCGCCGCAATCTGCAGCAGACATCCCTGCTTTCATAGAATTCCATGGACTGAACATGAACGAGGTCTTGGACCCCCTAGACTCCTTCAGTGCGATCATTCAATTTGGTTTTTGTGCATCTAAACCTGATATTGTTCTCTTTCAGAAACCTTCAATCAATTTTTCTATCGGTAAGCCTCGCGATAGCCTTATCATAGGTTTGTCGTCCTCAATGCATCTAACAGCAAACTCAAACCGCCTGCTCGTCCGGTGGAAAAACAAGATGACCCCTACCGCCTCGTCAGCGCTGCTGACTGCCGCCTTATGACGTTCGCGACCGTCGATGAAGCCACACGGCTCTGGATCAAGGGTCGCGAGTTTACGGTCGCCCGCCTTTTGGGACCAGCGTACAAGGATCAGGTGGAGAAGTACGCTGGCGGAGCACTGGCGATCTTTAGGCTTGCACCCCAAGATTATCATCGGTACCATTCCCCAGTGGATGGCCGCATTGGCGCGATGACCGTTATTGCCGGGGAGTATTATACCGTTAACGTGTGTTGCTTCCTCGTTTCTCTTTCCTTTCGATGTAGCTGATAGCATTGTATCTCAGCCCCAAGCCATCCGCAGCTCGCTTGACGTGTACGGGGAGAATGTCCGTAAGATCGTACCAATAGATAGCCCCCAGTTTGGGCGGGTGATGGCTGTGTGTATCGGTGCTATGATGGTGGGAAGTATCAAAACGACTGTTGCTGAGGGCGATTATGTTGTTCGTGGTCAAGAATTTGGATACTTTGCATTCGGTCCGTGTCGTCCTTCTTTTGTATGCTAGATATGCATCTGACGCTGGTTCATGTTGTAGGTGGGTCTACCATCGTTGTTCTGTTTGAGAAGGGGGCTGTTGAGTGGGATGAGGATTTGCTGATCAATGGCCGCGCATCGTTGGAAACTCTTGTTCGCGTGGGTATGGGCATTGGGAATGGACGTCGTGCATCGGTTCCAGCTGCCTGAAATTGCTTTTTCTTTCTATTTATGACAGGGACACGGTTTACATAGAATCTCGTAGATATATATATACACCGACCGGATCAGTATCGGCAGGCAAGCTTACCCAAATAAACATCGGCATTTCAACAATCAACGTCCAAGATGACGACGGCTTCAAGGGTTGCCTTTCCTTTCAAGGCCAAAACGAGCGCTCAGAATGGTGGCATGGGGTCGGTAGTCTCCGAAGCCGAAATCAAAGCATACCAGATAAGATTTCGCACTGCCTTGCAAGGGCTTAACAAGGCACTTGAGAAGGACTGGCACAAGAAGAACCCCTCGAAGGCGAGTCAAGTAATTATCTGGCCATATGTCCTCACCTATGCTACACTGCATATAGGCCTGTCAATACTGCCGCAACGCCAGGGTTAATTGTGTACACATCGATGGCCGGATGAGGTGCAAAGCCTGTTTCGATCGACACGGGAGGCGTTCCCCGCGCCACGACCTCGAAATCGAAACCGTATCCGGCATCTTGAAAGTGTCGGAGGCACAATGCCAGCGGTTCTATTGCGCCTGGGGAAGGAGTGAGACTGCCGTGGCCAGGATGTCAGTGTCACCTGAACCGTCTGACGGCAGCGATGACAGTGGAGAAGAACCCCCAAAAGAAGCTCAGAGAACTCGTCAGACTGCGTTCAAAGCCAAGCGTGTGTTACTACAACCCCCACGCAACCTACAGAGAGAAGTGACCGGTATACCAGACGGTATGCAAGACAAGCCTTGTCGTCTCCCGCGGCCTCTCCCGCTCAAGGCGGTGTACCCGAAATAGATCGCTTCATCACCAGCGATTATGAATCTCCCCCTCCTTTCTCGCCCACTCTGTTAATTAATTCCAGAAATAATCCAACATCGACTCGGAGTTGTCGCTCCGATCGAATGGTGACAGGTTCATCGCCTTCTTGTCCTCCTGCCATCACATCTAGTAGTGCTCCTGAGCTATCAACATTGCATGGACGCATTGAAAAACTGGAGGAGAAACTGGTAATAGCGAAGAGGAACGAGGAAGAGGCAATACAGAGATACGAAAAGGCTAGAGGGGACTTGGACAAGGAGGTGGGGGCTCACGAGGCCCTCAAATTAGCCCATCCCAAGGTCTGCGCGGAAAACGAGGCATTACGATCCGAACTGGTCCAATGGAACGATCTGAAGACACGATTGTCTGGGGCCAATTTAGATGACATATTGGCTTTCCATGCACGGTGGTCATCAATTGATTTGGTTGCCGTTATGGGACGACAGCAGGAGCAGCAGGCTGAGGCTGCAGACGCAGACTTGACGACTAACACACCCAGAAATTGTCAGACGGGAGCTGAACGCTCAGGAACCCAAGGGGAGAACAAACGGGTCGGCGATAGCAACGGTACGACAGTCCCCATTGTTTTTTTTTCTTGTCGCTTTCTTACTTTCCTTTCAGAGATAGCAAGCAATCACAGAGCTTTCGTCCTTTCTGTCAGCAACCTCACCAACTTTCTCGCCTCCCGCCTTCCTCCCATCTCCAACCCCTCGCATCCCGATTTGATCGCCCTTGCTCGGCGTCTCCAAGAGACCCTGAACCGTCTGGTACTTGAGGATTTTGCCCAATCGGAATGCGGCCCCAGTGCCCCAGTACGTTCTTCGTTCGTGGAGACGGTGGGATCAGCGAGAGAATTGAGTTTGACATTGAGCTTGGTGAGAGTAGTTCCGCCGCAGTTCCCCTTGAAGAGAGTTCTGTACGTGCTGGTAGACGGCGTCGTGTGGAGTGATTAACTGTGCTGGGCGCCTTCGCAACTCTTTTGGCCATGTGGTATGGAGTGAAGTTGTTGGGACTTGCTTGGGATTGATAGGGGATTTAATGTGTCAGCGTTTACTTATCCAGGTCATCACCGTTAGTATGTTTTATGACTCTTGAGCTTGAATCCTTATAATTAGGTTCTTCAATATTTATGGCGATTCATTCCTTTCCGCGCAACGACCTGTCAAGTTCCGGTGTTTTCACATTGACTACAGTGTATACATATAGTATATAGTAGGTTGATTTTTCCTCTAGATATCTCTGCTGTCATATTTAGATCCTCAAATTTGTCGTTGGATCTCGGTATTTTTTCTCTGCCCGTCTGAAAAACTGATGGCACGACAACTAACAGAGGAAAAGATGACCACGTCCACGATTGCACCCCTACTAGTTGACGCCACGCACTCGTGGTTCAAGTGAGAAGGTACTGTACAAAAACGAGAGAATGAGGCGACGTGGGTTACTGGACGACCGAGAACAACAAGAAGGCTCCGCGTTAGTTTTGGGGATGAATGAAGTTTATCTTCAAAGACAAAAACTATGGACACTGTGGGAATTGAACCCACGACCTCACGCAAGATCTTATGCGAAGCGTGCGCGCTACCCCTGTGCCAAGAGCCCCATAGTAGGGATTACATCAGCATGTAGTTACATATGTATGTTATGAGCACAAGAACAGTACAATTGTTTTTTGAAAAAAACGGACTTTTCTCTACGACCAGCACGGCGTTGGAGTGACACCTCATTATGCATTTGTGTTTGCGAAAGTACGCGCTACCTTCGGCTTCATGTGGACAATCGTTAATGACTCGTGGTGAACCGTCCCGTTTCGAAACATCCTACTTACAAATCCCCTTATGCATAGGCCATCCGGCCACCGAATGCTCCCGGTTGCAAAAATACACCTTTCCGCACTTCCCACACCGCTGGGTTGCTGGTGCGCCACAATGACCACACCAATGCTCCGTCGCGCGCTTGTACAACCGCTCCTTTACTCTGCTCGCAATGGCCAGCTCAAGGTCATCCCGTTCCATACCCTCTCCCATTATCATTCGTTCGCTGACCTTGATCGTCGTAGGGTCCATCCCGTCCGAGAACGTCTGCATCCTTTCGCTGTACTCCTCGAAACCTTCTAACACAAACAAGCCTTTGCCACGAAAACCTCTCCCGGCAAGCCCAAACTGCATCGACGACATATCGAGTATCACATCTGGCCTGTAAACGTTCTTCTCCTTGCTTGGGTTGTAGAATGCTAATACCCAATGTTTTATACGTGTTGTCTCGCCACTGAGATACGTCCTTGAACTCATCGCACCGGGATGTCCTCTTAATCCACGAGTGTCGGTCCTGAGGACATTGTTGTACAACATCAACTTCGGGCTTCGCAACCAACCCTCGTACAAGCGCCGTTCGCTGGCATACGTGATGAATTCCTCCTGGCTGGACTGCGTGCGCACACGAACGCGTGTCGTCTCGGGGAGCAGGTCGAACAGGTCCTGCATGATGTGCACCGTCACCGCACACGCATCGTGAGCGCGCGCTTGGTAGAAGATGGTCTCGCGTTCTGTCGCCGTCAGGCTCGGCACCATGTAGGACTGCAGTGGCTCAGATTCGGAGATCATGTTTTCCGGCGAGTCCCGCTCCTCTGTGCCCTGCTCCTTAGCCTTCATATCGAAGATGTACCCTATCTTCGTTGGGGTCTCCGATGTGAACCACTCATCTTTTGACGGCTTTGATTTTATCTTGGAGTCCTTATCCCTGTCTCGCCCGGCTCCTATTAGATCCCTTTCCAACATGATGATGGTACGCGGTTGGGCGCCGTTGTGCATAACCTCGCGCAGTTTTGCACGTCTAAAGCGAGGCTCGGTGGATGTGCGCTCGTAGTTGATGAGCAAAGCCAGATCGTAGAGATCGAGGACGTCGCCAGTGGTCATGATAAACGCAAGAGATAAGAGATTTCAGTGAAAATACTAGAAGTTGGCTATGTTTGCTGAGCGCTCCAAGAGCGCTTAACGTTCAACGGTCAGTCAACAAGCAGGAATCAGGCACAGCTGGGCTCGCCTTCAGCAGGACTCAAGTGCATTTACTCCCCTGTTCGTCAACTAATCGATGTTTTCGTCGACGCAAGCACTGTCCACCCATTGACCACACTCAATCATCGTTCTCTGGGCCATTCGATATCTAAGCGCCGTCTTGTACATCCTGATGGCCATTACGTCTGCACTCGTTCTGCGCTGTCAGTGTTCTGCCGTCACTTTAGCTTGACTGGCCCCTGGGCATAGACATGCGGCGCTCCACCGCTCGCCGTCCGCTAGTACGACTATGTACTTTCATACTATGTGTTCGCCAGAATTCTTCATGGTAACAGGATCTTTGGAGAGTTATTGATGCTGGTATGTACCCATGTACCCTCCCTCCTACCCGCATTCAAGAACCTCGTTTCGACGCCGCTCACTTCGAGTTGTGAATGAGGATTTCTCCCAAGCGCTGCGGTACGTCACGGTACGTCATGGTCGAGTCAAAAAGGGTGGGAGGAAAGGTGGCGTCACGGCGTACATATAAAATTTTCTCGAGGGGCTGGTTTTCGCCACTTGGAAGAGCTTGAAAGAAGAACTGAGGCGGGATCGACCCAGGAATCCTGTCTAGAGCGGCGAAGGCGCAGACGACGGCAGGTTTGTAACATCCGCGGTCTCGAGAGACTTCGAGGCTACTGGCAGGCCCTACCTCGCTATTAGTGGTTCGTTGAGGTGAGTTCCCTCTTAAATATGTGGGCTACTTCCTCCTCCTGAGTCCTGACAAACATATGTTTATATTTCTGGGATGGATTGTTGAGAAAATTCATCAATTCCCCCAAATGCTGAAATAACTCGCCACGAACGTACGACGAACTCTTTCCTGTTATTCGTTAGAATTCAGTTAGACTAATCAAGCGTGGTATGACGTAGATCGTTCTACCTAGCGGCGACCATGTCAAATCTCACGGAAGGCTTCGATCTTTTGGTGACTTTCACGGGGAATTTCCAAGGGTGGAGCGTATCCTATGTTCGTTGAGCCGTAGTCGTGTACGATGTCCTCGTCGTCAAAGCCGAGGGCCTATGGGACACCTGGGGGATAGTTAACGTGGGTTAAGGGGCTCAAATCACAAAGCATTACAATGCAAACGATTACAAGCCCGGTACAGTCTTTTCCGGCTGTGAAGTTGGGAGGTTAATGAGGTGTCATAGTTGGCTGAAATACGGACCAGAACGATGGAAAAGACACGGCTCGTCAGCCTCATCACGGTCCGGAGAGACATCCCTGCCATTCCCAACATGTGGATGTAGTCTGCCTTGAATATCTGACGAATTAACAGAAAGTTGTAAGCCAATGGTGAGCGGTCATCCTGGTAACGCTTAATCTTACAAAATAAAATCCGGTCAGCAAGGTCATTTGAAGGAGCGGCAAAAAAAGCACGCACCTGTTGGCGAGATTTTCGCCTTGACTGCGCCCTCTGTATAAACCGGTGCATTCACTATTCGTATCCCCTCCACGTCAAGCTGTGCTTGTCAAAAGTTGTCATCTCTCAGAATCTCCAATTTTGGAGACAGGTCCGCGTATCGGAAGATGTGTAGGGGCTTGACGATGAGGCCAGGCATAGAGATGGAAAAGCCGGCGACCGCCCGCATGTTGAATACACCGTCCACGACAACAAGTGGGCTTGGCCGACAAGCTATGTTCAACTTTTTTGGTCATGTAATCAAGCCACGTGGACTCGGTGGACCCACTCAATGGACGATCATCTGTAATACTTACATCTAGGGGAGACTAAGCTTCCTGACTCTCTGGCAATGGCTGGCATGTCCCCGACAAAAGGAACCGCAACAACAACCTCCGCAGCATTGAAAAAGCAACATCGACTGCCATGCCATAATGCAGAACTTGTCTCTCAGGCAGAAATCATAACATACAAGGACAAATTCGTCAATGCCTTCAAGGGTCTCAAGATGCGGATGGACGAGGCACTCTTTGAGGAGTGGAGCTCGAAGAAGTACAAGGTACCCATAATACCATATCCTCAAATGTCGCTAATGAGGGTGACCGTTCGATGGAGGTCTGTGACTACTGCCGTCGACGAGGCCTTGCGTGTTTAATTGACAGCCAACGCCTTGCCACTTGTAAACCTTGTACCGCGCTGCACTACAAATGCTCCTGGCGTCGGGATTTTGAAATAAAGCGCATCTCGCTCGCCTTGGACGTTTCTGAGGCACAGTGTCGGCGATTTCATTGCGCCTGGGGCAGAGGAAACCGACGCTGGCTCACAAATACCGCGTCTGGTCCCGCTGAATCTGAATCTTCGTCAGACGAAGTAGATGAAGGAGAAGAGGAAGAACAGAGCTCTTCTGAAGAACCTTCTGAATCTCCTCGACACTCTCAACCTCCCAATCCCGCTTCGTCCATTCACCCCACCAGGCCTCTCCCCTCCCTGCGCAGTATTTCCGATAACCGGAATCCCGGGAAACTCCTTCCCTTTTCGAGGGTGACCACAGCCGCATCCAAAGGGGTCAGTTCTCTGCCACGGTACACTGTAGTTCCTTCAACCCTGAAGCAACCACCATCGAGCGAGACTGTCCGACAAAGGCATGCTTTACAAGCTGAGTGGACATCTGCCCCTGGACCCTCCTTCGCTGCTTCTCCTGCCCCAGAACCTACTTTGCCGTCTATCGACTCTGGCAGTTCCTTCGAGGTTCAGATGCTGCGTCGCCGAGTCAAGCGATTGGAAGCCGACATCGTAGAAGCCAAACGAGACCACGACAACGTCCGCCGAGAGTTGGAGGACAAGAACGAGGATCTTCAAAAGGCTCATTCAAGGGTCTGTCGGGAAAATGAGACTTTACAGTCGAAGCTGGCCCAAATCCTTGGCGTGAAGGAAGAGGAGATAGAGGTACATGGGAACCTCAAAACGACCCACGCCAATATCTGCGCAGAAAACGAGGGCTTGAAAACGAGGCTGGCATCTGTGGAGGCCAAGTGGGAGAAGGAGACCAAGGAACATGAAATGCTCCGTGCGGCCCATGAAGGGATTCGTGCGGAACACGGGGGCTTGAAAACACAGCTCGCCCAGTTGGTGAAAGGACAGAAAGAGCACATAGAGGAGGCCGTCCGAAAAGCCCGATCACAAAATACGAACCCGAGCATGGTCGTGGATCTTTCACCAGGGGCCAAATCTTCAGAACGACATCTCAACAAACAACCCGCAGACGACTCGGACACGGAAAGGCAATGCCCTCACAAAGCGTTCGTGCTCTCACTCAGTGACCTTACCCACTTTCTTGCCTCCCGCATTCCTCCCGTCGCCAATCCATCCCATTCTGATCTGCTCTCTCTCTCTCGACGGATCCATGACATTCTCAACCGGCTGATAGCTGAGGATTTCGCCAAACCGTGGCCCCAGCACATACTTCGTTCGAGGAGACGGAGGGATTGGGGAGAGGTTTGACTTCCGTGCTAGTGATGGGGGCCCCGCCGTTGTCAGCAGTCTTGGCCAGAACCTTCCGGGGAATCTCGATGAGAGGTCTCCAAGCACAGTTGCATCTGCAGGTGCTACGTTCGAGGAGAGTTCCCGACGTGCTGATAAACGTCGCCGTGTGGAGTAATGGAGTTATCCTTTCTTCTCTATCCTCGATCACTTGGACACTTTACCGCCGTTCGGGCATACAAGCATATGCACTCCGACAGATACCTACTAGTCCTCATCCATAGTCGATGACTTCCCGAATACATTCTGGCAATCTCGTCTCCAAATCCTGGTGTCAGATTTTGTTTTTATCAGGGGATATCGGTATAGGTAAGTATAAAGTATATGATTTTCGTCTGATTGTAGGCTATACATAAGTACCTCCACAACCATCCATATGCAAGATGAGGGATCGTACATGTTCCTAAAGTGGTCAGTAAATCTACCCCCCTCCTTCACACATCATACATATAATGACTCATCCCTCCCCAGCACCCCCACTCGCCGCATACGGGGGTGCAAAGATGCGCTGCACGACTGCGGACTCCCAACACTCCCGGGTCGGCGCGGAACTTTGGGCTGCTGCGCAGTCCCATCGACCATACTGTGTGCTTTTGCGGGCGACTGTGGTTGATGAGGTTCCACCATCGAGTGGCGATGCTGGCTGCTCGATCCTTGGCTGACGGGGTCGACAGGAACCTGCAGCACGGGGTGACACCCGTCGGAACCTTGCGACGAGTAGTGCGCGGGCCGCTCGCGACGGGTGTGGTCATGATCCCGCTGGTAAGGGAGCACGACGTCCATGGCACGGACGATGGCGTCCTGGAGGACATTCTGTGCACGTGCCTCGTGAGAGGCACTTTCTCCGCTGGTAGTATGATACCGAGAGCCAGCCTGTAATGCATACCCGGCCTCGGTTGCGCCTTGGAGGAGTACGCTGTAGGCGTGGCGGAAATCTGTAGAAGAAGTGAGACACGAGGAGACAAAGGCGATGAGACGAGGGAGGTTGCGTACCGGAAAGCTCATCGGCATGCTCTGACAAGGACCTCCGCTCTTGTTCAACCAATGTCCGCACCTTGTCGACCTCGGTTTGAAGCTCGACTCGCCCGGACTCGCTCTCTTCGAGACGTGCATCGAGTGCCGACTGGCGTTTCGATAATTCCTGCTCCATGGTCTCTCGCTGCGTACGAAGTTGCGCTTGGAGCACCTCCCGTTCGTTGCGCATTCGCTCTTCAAGCTCCTCTCTTTCTCGCTGGATCATCACCTCCATCTCTCTCTGGCATTCGTCCGGCCTTCGATCATTTTCTGACGCAGCCTCCAGCCCCATGGACCTTTCGTGGAACCATTGAGGACGGTAGACCCCTCGCGGATGCAGCTCTCGATGGTTATCTGGGTCGTCGTTCACCCGGTCGTCTTCGGAACGGGTGGAAGGGTATGGGGTTGTGCTAGGAGAAGGATAACGGGGCGGCTGTGCGGAGGGATAATCGGTTTGAAAGGGAGAGCAGTTTCTCGACTCTTGGGGTTCGCTGGCGTTCGTCGGGGGCCGATGACCAAAGGAGAACAGATCTCCGTTCGAGTTGTTGGGTGAAATTACCACCGGAGGGTTTGCGTCCAGAAGGGGATCAGGAAGTGGAGGAATGGCTTCAAGGTTGATAAGTTTGGGAGACATAGCAGGGATAGACGGAGATGCTGAAAAGGATAAGGGACTCGGGGGGGTTTGAAAAGAGACGTTGATTGACTCCGAGCGTCCGCCAAAACAGTCCTCTCTCAGGATCCCTGGGCTCGGTTCAACATCGCTTTCGTCTACGTCATTATCTTCCTCATCCCCCGAGCCCTCCCTATCCTGACCATTCCTCGAAGACTTCCTGGCATCCCAGGCCTCATTTGTTTGAGTTCTGGCACGCTTCACCGACGGCCCGAGCACCTCGCCTTGCAGGGAACGTTTCAGGAGATGCGAGGTCGAAGGCACTGGAGGTGTGCGCGAGTCGTGGAGGCTGGGAGGTCGACCCCTCTGAGAATCGTCCGTTGTCTTGCCCTTGCTGGCTCTAGGTTTGTTAGCCTTCGGCGACGTTTTTGCCACAATAGACGGCTTCCGACCGCCTCCTGGACGTCTTATTTTGCCCCATTTTTGAAAACGGGCCCAGCTGACTGTCTCCGGGAGACCTAAGCGGGCTGCGATCAACCGTGACGCGTATCTTTCGACCTTTGAACACCGCAATTTGGAGATGTGGCATGCCTGGCACCCCGCTGTGTCTACCCTCCAAACGCACTGCGTCCTACGGGTGAGGCAGCGTTCGCAGCTCTAACACAGATAAATTAGCCTGGTCAGCGTAACCACAAGTTCGGAACTCACTCTGTCCTTGAAGTGCGTGCCCCACTGCTTTACCATCTCCTTGCTCAGTCCGCGCTGCGATTTTTCCTGTAGCTGACGTACTGCCTCGCTGTACGCCAGCCCCTCCGATTGGGAGCAGTCGTCTGGAATGGGAGGACCGTCCAGCCATGGCGAAAAATCGACGTCGAGCATGTCGTGTACAATGGTAAACCGCAAAAATGATTTGTCAGCAGTTACCCTAACCCTACTGCCGACACGAAATACCGACAACTACCGGTGCACGTACGTATTTTCCATTACATATATCATGGATCAATCCTCCAGGATCGCGATGCCGTTTACCGCAACATTGCAAACCTTCCTCAACCATCGACAGTCGCCTTACTCAGTGCTCAGGCTGGATGAAAGCTGTGCTCCTAAGAATCATCACATGTACATCAGCTTGACTTACTCACGGCGTCGCTTGCTAGCGCGTACGGGACTCTCAAACGCAACCCCACCGGACGCGGACGCACCAAACTCAGTCCTCTCCCCAATCCCGCCATCTCCTCGAGCAAAAAATGAGTTGAGTCCACAATCCGAACGCGCAAAGTCCTCAGATATCATCCGATTGAGAGCGTTGTATATCCTTTGACTGAGACAGACGAGATCGGCATGAGACGGATTGGCGACGGGAGGTATGCGAGAGGCGAGAAAGTGGGTAACGTTACTGACTGACAGGACAAACGCTTTGTGGATGCGTTCCCTTTCCACGTCGTCCTCTTCGCATGGATTGTGTAAGACAGGATATTCAAAATCCACCGGAGAATTGCTGACCATGCCCGAGGGGACCAGTCATTAATAAGAATATTCTATGACATATCACCCTATCCAATCACTACTATTGACTATGGACAATCTGAGGGCTCGGGGGACTCATAATAATGAGCAGGATGCCCAGCATCACAGTGTACGACGCGCGATCACAGATGCCGTGATGCCGATCTGTGTGGCTTACCAGAAATAGACCGAACCCTGGAAACGGGTTCCCGGTCCGTGACTTGTTGACACTTCGGACCCTTGATCGATGACAACCGGGAACTTGATCGATCGATCGACAACATCAATATTGATGCGGACTTCTAGAATGCTCGCGAAACGACGCATTCTTGTCGCTCCACTCCGCCAGGGCCGGTTGCCCTCTCGACACCTCGGAAATATGTTTAAAAGACCCATGTGAATATTTGGACCATGCCCAAATAACAGATACCCTGGAAACCGATTTGTTATGGACATATCTTGTGATAAACCTTATATATATATTTCATCTCTTGTCATGTATAAAAACTGTAGTTTCCTGCCATGTACTGTAGATTAGAAAGGCCCCCCAGCCAGATCCAATCCCTCTCTCTCTCTCAGTGATTGATTGAGTGGTTAGATTTTCTAAGTCTCATCCAAAGGGAGTCTCAGTGAACCCTGAGGAAACTCGATCTCATATTATTATTTTATTTGATCAAAACCCTTGATTGTCGACGCGCGACCTCGCGACGACTTTCTACAAAAGACAAACGAGTCTAACTACTTACGGAATAAGTGGTTAAGTTCCCGCCACCCTTGAACTAATTGTTGAGAGTGTTGTTGGGTGTTTGAGGTGTTTGTAGAGCTCTGACCAGAGTCTCTCGCATTTTCGGTGCTCATCACAAACTCGCTTCTCATCGTTCGATGCTCCATGCTTCGTGGGTACTAGTACGGGGACTTTTTGAGGACCAACCTGGTTAGACACGATTATTGGAACGCCCGAGAGATGCGTTTTAAGCTGATTCAAGTGTCTGGGACCGCTACTACACGAGCGGATGAGAGGCGTGAAAGAATCTGGTGGAGGAGGTGGGATGGGTGGAGGATGGTTGGGAGGTTCTGGCGGCTGTACATTATAGATAATTGGAGGGGGTTGACTCGGAACAAACTCAGGAGAATCTTGAAAGGAAGCCCTTTCCTCTCCCCTTCTACAGTATCTACATCAGCAAACCCTGATTTTCGGCTGTAGTAAATTGTAGCAAACACACCCAAACCTGTAGGGCCCTGTAGGGTTGGAGTGATCTGTAGAGGACTGTAGTGCTGTAGTGCTGTAGTGCTGTAGTAGTATATAGGGCCATAGTGTACAGTAGCATTGGAGCAAGGTAGTACAGTAGTTGTGTATTAACAGTAGGAACCCACATGGTGTCCAGTCCAAAAATGACACCTTGCTATGTACTTCAAACTTAAAGGTACTGTATGCCATGAGCTGGGACGGGCAGAATAGACGGAATATCATATTTCGACTAGGTAAAACATGAAACTAAACTGAGCGCCGCAGCTGCGTGCCCCTAGCCTCCTCGCATGTCCCTCCGTCCTCGCGTATGTCCTGCCCTTCACTCATTGCCCCACCATAGCCGTAGGGGTATCCCTCCCCACCACACTCACCGCCGTCGTGTTCTCTGTTAGTGTGCTGCAGCGTGGCTGAGCAGGGTGCTGTCCCCCACTCCACGCGTCCCTCACTACGTCCCCTCGCACCCTATTCGCCTGTCCCGCCGTTCCCGTGCATATCCAGCCATTCTCACATGTGTCCCGCCTTTTGCCTGTGTCCTGCCGTCCCTCTACTGTGGCCATTTCAGTAGCCCTCCCCCCTCCCCCTTCCCCCTCCCCTTCCCCTCCCCCACCATCACCCACCGCCGTTGTGTTCTCCACATGTTTCCTGTTGTTCTCTGTAAGTGTGGGTGGTGAGGTACAGAAGGTGCTCACCAGTAGTTGGGCCTGCATAGCAGGCGGGCATGTGAACGGAGAGAGGAGGGGTCGATGAGGAAGATGGGGAGGAGGGAGCAGACACGCGGGAGGGATGTGATGGAGGGAGTCAAAAGGGATGTTGGACTTTGGCAATTGTTTGACAGTCAGCCACGTGCCCGGAACTTGCCGAGCCCGGCAACGAAAGTCGACCATACCAAAGCCCCAACATCCCTTTAACTTCCCCCATCACCTCCCTCCCGCATGTCTGCCCTCCTCCCCATCTTCCTCATCGACCACGGCCGTCTCTCGCCTCGAATGGTCATTGCCCCAAACGGCTGCCTCTCATCCCTTACGGCTTCCTCGCGGGCTGCCTCTCGCACCCAACGGCCGCCTCTCGTGCCCAACGGTTGTCTACCATTCCCAACAGCCATCTCTTGTCTCGAACGGCTCCCACTCATCCCCTATGGTCTTCTCACGTGCCCAACGGCTGCCTGTTGCCCCCTATGGCTTCCTTGCATGCCCAACGGCTGCCTCTCGCACCCAACGACCGCCTCTCGTTCCCAATGGCCATCTCTCGTCTCGAACAGCTCCCTCTCATCCCCTACGGTCCTCTCGTGTGCCCAATGGTTGCCTGTCGCCCCCAACGGCCATCTCTCACCCCCAACGGCTCCCTGCCGCTCCTCTCGCCCCCAACGGCCTCCTCTCACCCTCAACGGCCGCCTCTCTTCCCCTATGGCTTCCTCGCGTGCCCAACAGCCTCCTCTTGCCTCCAATGGCCGCCTCTCGTCTCCAACGGCTGCCTCTCGTTCCCTACGGCTTTCCTGTGTGCCCAACGGCCGTCTCTGGTCTCCAATGGCCGTCTCTCATCTCCAACGGCCTCTTCTCACCTCCAATGGCTCCCCCTCGTGCCTACGGCTGCCTCTTCTCTCCCTCAGCTCCCTCTCACCCCCAATGGCTCCCACTCATGTCCTACGGCTGTTTCTCGCCTCCAATGGCCACCTCTTGTCTCCCTCGGCTCCCTCTCACCCCCAACGGCTCCCACTCATACCCTACGGCCATCTCTCGCCTCCTACAGCCACCTCTCGTCTCCCTCGGCTCCCACTCGTGCCCTACGGCCGTCCCTTGCCTCCCATGGCTGCCTCTCGCCCCCAACAGCCACCTCTTGTCTCCCTTGGCTCCCTCTCACCCCCAACAGCTCCCACTCGTGTCCTACGGTCGCCTCTTGTCTCCCTCGGCCGCCTCTCACCCCCAACGGCTCCCACTTGTGTCCTACGGCCGTCTCTCGCCTACAACGGCCACCTCTCGCCAACGGCTGCCTCTTGTCCCCTGCAGCCATATCTCGTCTCCAGCAGCACCCTTTCGCCCCGTGCGGCCTCCTCGCCACCTCTTTTTTTTTTGCATCTTTTCATGTTGAACCACGGTTCGAATCTGAACCGAACCTCCCAAATCCGAACCTCCCCATCTGCGGCCCGTCTACATGTGAGGTGGGTGAATTTGTCTCTAGCGGAACCTGGGCAAAGGGGGAGATGTGCAGACAGGGCACCAGAGGACATGACAATGCCTGGCGAGCTGTAAGTCATTCCTATCCGAAATCTGCTGCATTAACTGATGTACCCCCCACAGTGCTTCATTCCCAATACCTAGAGAGCCAATAAACTTATTTACATGTTCGTAGCATAGAGAAACTTTATAATAATTTTGAATTTTGCACCACATCATCATCTGGACAGTGTGTGATGTTTACAATACCACCAGTTATCCCACTGGTTCTGGACCCAGAGTATCTGTCTAGAGTACTGGGTGCTTCCTACAGGACACTACAGGACACTACAGAGTGGCCTGCCAGCCTACCAGGAGTCCTCTGTAGTGACCAGGGTCACTACAGAGCTCCCTGTCTCAAATACCCTGTTACCATACTACAGCACTACAGAGTGCTCCGTAGTACTCCCAGGGCCAATCAGGGTTTGCTGATGTAGCCTGGCCCAGGCACAATAAAACCGGCGACATTGAGCCTCTGAAATGGCCAAAGCAAGCGAAATGCGCTGTATTTCGAAGCCACGGCGCCAGGTGCAGTCGAGATGTCCACCATCAGTACATGTTTTGCAGGTAAGAGTTTGCCAAATCTAACACCATCAGCAAAAATTGTGAAACAGAGTAAAGCGCACCTTCCGGTTCTTCAGGCTCCAATCGTCGATGAGTATGTTGAAAATTTTCAAAGCAGCGTCAAATTTTAGCTTGTAGGCTGCAATTTCAGCTTCAGTGACCCAGTCTGCATTGTCAGAGTCCGGGAACGTGGGCGTGGTATCCATATTCAATATTGTGGGTCGGCCAAAGTTCCAGGGCACTCAGTGATACTTCGTGAAGCTAAAAGAGTCGTGGGTCAGCAGGCTTCACCAGTCAAGTATCTTTAGAAGGACCTTATCCACAGGAAATTAATGGCAGGTCTGAACACAGATGATAGTGATTCGTGAAGACTTGTAATTTCCAAATTTGGAAATTCCCCTCAAAGTCCGGATGCGGGCAGAGGATCTTTGAAATTTCTCAGATTTGTTCGATTACACATTGAAATGAATATTTTATATCTCTCCTACACCGAAGCACAGTGCTCGAAAGATCATTATAAACCTCGCATGTATCCCAACGAAGATTCCAGTCCACTATCTCAGTAACTGGCCCAAACCTACCCCCCACACCGATCGATACCGAAGCACAGCAACAAAACACTTCTCCAGTACAATGAGTAGACAAATAGTACCCACTTGACAGAAGGAAAGATGTCCGAACACCAGCACCCTCAGCCACCGTTATTCCACGCGGCGACGTTTACCAGCTCATAAAGGACTCTCCTCATGGACTCTCATCAGCACTTCCACAAAATCCTATTGGTCTATTTTGGGCTATTTGACTCGTCACTAGACAACAAGTCTTACTAGCCCGAAGAGTTGCCAACAATAGTCTTCTCATCTTATAATTCATGGATCCCATTAAAGTTGTAGTTCTACCAATGATGAACTATAGTTATTGTATGCCGAAACTATTAGATATGTTAGAACTAATCATCTCTTGGCGATGCAATGGCATCATCTCATCACTCCCTAGCAACTCCCTAGTGATGTTTTGACCTAGATTATTCAGCTTGTGATTATTGAACTATTTTGAACTAGTAGGGACTAGTACTAGCCCAAAATAGTTCTAATAGCTGAATCTGTAGGAATCACAATGCTCTCATCAATCCCACCATCTCCTCGAACACAGAATGAGCTGAACAAGGGGGTGTCGGAACGCGACTGCAGCAACACATGTTGGACTTTTTTTTTCAGCCTCACGAAACCCCCCCTCCCCACCCCCTCCTTCCTAATATAGTATGTTATACCCACAAACATATATATTTCTACGAAAAACATAAGATCAAAATGATAAACCTCTCACAAAATTACAAATGAATGAGGACGTCAGCGTGCAGGTACCTATTGACATTTTCGACCAGAATCTGCCTTGCAGCTATCACAGCTCCACTGCTTCGGAGTAAATGTATACTTCATACAACTTTGATGATACTAAAATCAATTATGAGGATCGTTGCGAGTCCTGGATGAGCGAGACAAGAGGGAACTTACCCAGACTGTTTCACATCCTTGCACTCGGCATTGCATAGTGTTTCGGCCCTCTTGAATTTTGGCATCGGTGATGGTGACCCCGCAAATACAAGTGTTCAGGTTGAGTAAGTGAACTTTTCTTGTTCGACTCGGCTGTGTCCGCATATCGGTAGCAGCTCCACTCGGCGGCAGGGGCCGGGAGGTCGTAGGGCCTGCTAGGGATGGACCAGGGATGATCGCAGGTGGTGCAGTGGCTGGCGCTGCAGCTGGAGACGTCGCGGGTGGGGACTGTGGGTTTGCTGTAACAAGGATGTTCACAGAGCATGGAAAACCCAAAGGACTCGGACTTACTAGGCCATGTCCGCATATCGGTGGCAGCTCCACTCAGTGCCAGGGGCCGGGAGGTCGTAAGGGCTGTTAGGACTGGACCAGGGATGATCACGGGTGGTGCAGTGGTTGGCGCTGCAGCTGGAGACGTCGTGGGTGGGGACTGTGGGTTTGCTGCAACAAGGATATTCACAGATCATGGAAAACCAAAAGGACTCAGACTTACTACGTGTTTTGAGAACATATGGCTCGTCATCCAGCTCATCATCCACTCCCTGTTCATCCACCGACTTGGACTCGTTCTGTGCACTCGCATCATCATTGTCTGAACGCTCGGAAATATCATCCGCAGGTTCCTCATTGCAGCCACTATCACCTGCCCCTGGATTTTCGCCCGCATGTGTCGAGGAACTTGGCGCCGAATGACTACATGCAGAGCATGTTAGATCTTCCGAGTCGAAACACAAGGAAATGATGAGACCAAGATGAGACTCACCAAACCACAATTCGTGAACGGTGTGCCTCTGAGATAGGAAGTGGTTTCTTTCGTTGTTCTCCTTTTGACCGTTGTTGTTTTGGCTTCTTGAAGCGAGCTTTCCATATGCGGTTCATGCCATCCTTTTCAGACTGGGAAAGTTCAGCAAGAGTAGGAAAAGTGGCAGGAGAGGTCAACCGGTGGCGATCCCGGTAGTGGGCATGAAGGCTGTATGTCCAGACTGCGGGGCTTCCTTTCGGGCACAAAGAGCAGACGGTGGGAATTTTGGAACAGGGGGAGCGCTCGGTCGACAAGGAAGCATTCCGATAATTGAAACGAACCCCATTTGGGCATGTTGATTTGTCGAGATCGATTGAGTAGTTTCCCTTTATGCCACGAGCTTTTTTGATATACACACAGCATATTGGTGCTGGACGGAGGCTGTTATGCTTAACAAACCGTTCCAAGGTTCGGGCAGAGTATGCAGGAAGTGGAAAGGCGAAGAGCAATGTGATTGCTAAATCTAAGGAATGTAGCTATGGTACATGAGGTTTATATAGTACTGACTATGAGTGGTAGCGAATGAGTCAGTAGCTGCGGAAGGCAGTGCGCATGAGTAAGGCGACTGCGGAAGGCTATGTACTAATGAGTAAGCTGACTGCGGAATGAGTCAGATAGCTGCGGAAAGCGAGTCAGCGCGGGAGCGAAGTATACTAAAGGAAATAAAGTATAATACGATATGTGTAAACGGGGGCCGATGAGTAAAAGTGAAAAAGTAAGCATATACGTCCGTAGTCGTTAGTCCGTAACATGTTCCTCTCCTCAAGGTCTGTGTCCTCACAGACTACCTATTCCCATCCGTCGTTGCCGCCTGGATCGGTCCAGGTAGGATCAGCTCGGTTGCCCCAGTCCTTTATCAGTTCGTCGTTTACCGCCGTGGCAAACTCTAAACCTCGAACGGCGAGGCGAAGGCGTCGATTCTCGACGGCAAGGGTGTTGGTATAATTTTTGAGGATAAGTTTCTCCTCAGCAGTGGGAGCGGTTGGCAAGTCGGATAGGGTGTGGAGACGGATATGCATCTGTCGGTGGAGGATGTCGGCGACGGAGGTTTCAAGCGCATGGATCTGGTCGCGCATGGAGAGCGCTTCGCCAATGAGGGTGGTAATGGTGGGGTTGATGTCGGAAGCGTCGGTGGAGGTGGTGATGTTGGACATGGTGGAGATGAGGTTCGAAAGGTATAAGAAGAACGGCGTGTTGGGCGAGGAGAGTTGGAGCGGGGAACTCGATGTGACAGAAATCGGTATGAAAAATGGATTTCGCGGTTTATCTTTTATCGTGGACGCGATGGATTTTGCCGATGAAAATCTCGGATCAAGTCTTGAGCATTCTGAACATTACCCCGAGGTTCCCACGTGTTCTCTTCTGGGCCATACCCTTCCCATTGGACAAGGTACTGGATCTTTCCGCGGAATTTCCGAGAGTCCAGGATCGTGGAGACATGGTATTCTTCTCGTCCTTCGACGATGATCGGATCAGGGGCTGGCTTCTTTTTCTGAATGGCATACTTCGGGGTTTCGTATGGCGACAACAGGGTCTCGTTGAACACAGGGTGGATCATTTTCCAGGTTTTGGGAAGATCAAGACGGTATGCGCTAGCTCCTTTCTTCTCTAGGACTTTGAATGGTCCGTGTCGGAGGGCGTCAAGTTTCTTTGAGGGACGATCAGTCCTGATGTTAGTCCCTTCCAGCCACACCTTGTCTCCGACGCGGTAGTTCCGAGACGGGCTTCGTCGTGTGTCAACTGTCTTCTTCATCTGATCCTGTGCCTGTTTCAGCGCTGCATTGGCTTCTTCTCGTGCTTGTTTGAGTTTTTCCAAGAAGCTGTTGGCGGCCGGGTTGGTGTCTTCCAACACAAGTTCTCCCTTCCAAGGATGTAAGCCATAGTTGAGGTAGAATGGTGTATGCTTCGTCGCCTGATGTTCTTTGTCATTGTACTGGAATTCGGCGATTGCGATCCATTCAGCCCAATCATCTTGCAGATGGTTGACGAAGTTTCGTAAGAACGCTTCTGTTTCCTGATGCGATCGTTCGGCTTGCCCATCCGTCTGTGGGTGGTATGCGGTGGACAGGTTCCTTTTGATCCCTAACATGCGGCAAAGTATCTCCATGAACTTCGCGGCGAACTGTGGTCCCCTGTCACTGATGATTTTCTTGGGGATTCCGTGGAGCTTCCATATCTGATCCCGATAGATCTTGGCTAATCCTTCAGCCGATAATTCCACGGTTGTCGGAATGAGATGAAGCATCTTCGAATGTCTATCCGTGATGACCAGGATCGCATTCTTTCCATCAGACTCTGGTATCGGTCCCACGACGTCAATCCCTATGTCTTCCCATGGATGACTTGGTGCTGCATGGGGGTGTAGCGGAGCATGTCGTTTCTGTCTGTTGATCTTGTTGCGCTGACAGGTGTCGCAACCCTTTACGTATTTCTTTACATCATGCAGGATGGTAGGCCACCAGTAGGTGCGAGTGAGGAGTTCATGTGTTCGATACTGTCCTGGATGTCCAGCCACTGGTGCATCGTGTGATTCAAACATTAGTTCTTGACGCAGTTGTGGGTCCGGTGGAACATAGACTCGTTCGCCTGCATATGTGATGCCGTTTTCCTGTTGATACCAATGAGGGTTCTTTTTTAGACCCTGGGCTACTTCTGTCTCCATGCGGTTTGAACCCTTGATGCGTGCGATCCACGGATTTTCGATGGTTGTGATGTTTCCAATCTTGATGGAATCAGATGTTTCACCCCTTTCAAAGAATTGTTCCTCCGTGAACATCTCCATTTGTACCACATCTTCTGATTCCAATCGTTTCAAGAATAGTCCCTCCTTGAGCATTTGGTCACTGTCTTGTGGTTCGAGTTCCGTTTCATACCAGGGTAAGCGCGACAGGATGTCCGCTTTTGCATTTGTCTTGCCAGGCACATGCCGTAGTTCGAAGTCATAATCTTGTAACTTCATCTTCCAGCGCCTTTGTCGTTGATTTAGGTCCTGAGGACGGCGGAAATACTCCAGGTTCTTGTGATCAGTTAAGATCTCGAAGCGTTCCCTGGCTTCGAGCAGATAGTGTCTCCAATCTTTCAGTGCTTCCATGACTGCCAAGAGCTCTTTGTCGTATATCTCGTAATTTTGTTCGGCCGCGGACATGGTCCGCGACAAGAACGCGATAGGATGCCATTTGTCGTCCTGTTTTTGAGAGAGTACAGCCCCAATTGCATAGCCCGATGCATCGGTTTCGACCCTGAACTGTCCATCTGGTTTTGGTAATGCCAAGACTGGTGCCGATGTGATCGCCTGTATGAGACCTTCAAATGCCTTTTGTTCTATTGGTCCCCAAGTAAACGCAGTGCCGCCTGTGAGCGCGGTAAGTGGTTTCGCGATGTTTGAGTATCCTTCAATGAAGCGCCGATAGAAGTTAGCAAACCCAAGGAACTTCTGGACTTCCTTTTTTGATGTGGGTGCTCGCCAGTTTTGGATCGTGTCCACCTTCTCGGTTTCCATCTCGACACGTCCTTCACCAACGACATATCCCAATATGGGGCATTTCGTTACTTCCCAGAAACACTTCTTCTCCTTCAGGAACAAGTCATTGTCCGATAGGATCTGCAGAATTTCTTCGGTGTTTCGCGCGAGTTCTTCCTTGGTTTTACCAATAACCACGATGTCATCCATGTAGATCACGCAGATGCGTCGGCGGATCTGGTCCCGGAATAGACTAGCCATCATCCGAGAGAACGTTCCCGGGGAGTTGCAAAGGCCGAAAAACATGACCAATGGTTCAAACAATCCTCGACTGGTAAGGAAGGCAGCCTTCCATTCATCGCCTTCTTTAATCCGGACATTGTTGTAACCCCACATGATGTCCATCTTATTGAAGTAGACTGCATCTTTCAGCACGTCCAAGAGATCGGAGATGCGAGGGAGTGGGAATTTGTCTTTGACCGTGAATTTGTTGACCATGCAGTAGTCTTGTACCAATCGTTTGGAACCATCCTTCTTGTTGATGAAGAAGCAAGGGGAGGCATAAGGGGATTTGGACGGGCGGATCTTCCCAGTTGCTAGACCCTCGTCAATGAATGCGTCCAGTTCCTCTTGTTCCTTTTGTGTCATGGGATATGTATTTCCTCCTAGTTCCTTTGGTGCGTCCGGTGTAAGTTCAATACCATGGTCCCATTCCCTTTCCTTCGGGATCTTATCAAAGTTCTCCTTCTCGAAGAGGTGAGTAAATCGATCAACATATGAGGGTCGTTTGGTTGTGGGAGGTGGTGTGGGAGTGACAGCTTCCAATATAGGGTCTCCAGGCTTCCATTTCTGATCCGACTTCTTGGGTGCATCTTTGTCGCGTACCTCAACCATGCGAACCCGGTGTTTGCGACCATCAAGGTTAACCCTGAATTCCGAATGTTTGGTTCGGCATGTTGTTGGGCACCGGTTGAACGTTACAGCGCCGGTTGTCCAATTGATCGTAGGATTGTGGTGTACCAACCAGTCATGTCCCAAGAGCATGTCCGTTCTCCCGATGTCCAGTACCATCGCTTCCATGGTTTCCTGATGTGTTCCCAAATCCAGTTTGACTTCGGCAAGTTGGTTCGCTCTCTGTTGTCGATTTGGTGATCCATCCGCATTTAGAATTGCTATGGGTGGTATTCCTCGCGTAGGGAGGTTCTGTTCGCGTACTATTCTGGGATGGATGCATGTGCGTTCACATCCACTATCAACCTCAGGTCGAATGACCTTTGGTCCTCGTCGTGTTTTGAGTTGAGCTAACAGCCTGATCTCTCGTCGTTTCGGAGGTTTGTCTCCCTTCACAATCTTAGTCGACGCAGCGGCTCGCTTGGCAGGGATGACATAGGTTCTATTGTCTGCAGTCATACAAGGCAAGCAAGTCCGTTTAATAGATAAGGGTCGCGACTTAGCGTCGTTTAATCGGACCCTTCGGGAAAATCCTTCTTGTCGGCTTCTAAGATTGTGGTTTCATCATTCTCGGCATCTTCCTCAGACACCTTCCTAACCCTTCCGGAGTTCTTCTTCGGCTTGCGGCAGTTGCGCGCAATATGGCCTTCTTGATCGCAGTTGAAACACTTGCGACCATCTTTCTTCTTTGGAGCGCTGCAGTCTTTAGCGAGGTGACCGAAACGTTGACAGTTGTAGCAACGGGCCACTCCTGCTTTGTCGATCTCCATGGCCTTGCCTTGACCACCATAAGTGGTACCCGATCCGGTACGCATGTCACCGCCACCTCGGATGACCAGTGCGTGTCCCTCCATCTGTCGTCCCTTGTTTCGGATCTCCTTTGCGTACTCGGAGTACGTTTTGGCATCACTAGCCACTTGTTCAGAGATTCTGCGGTTGACGTTCTTTTCTAGGATGTATTTCCCAGTTTCTTCGCCAAGGTTTGACAGCTTCAAGAGCTCTTCGAATTCGTCTAAGAATTCGTCGACGGTGCATTTCTCTTGTCTCAGAACTTCGAGTCTTGCTTTGGCAGCGACTGATTTATTGGCGATAGAGAATCGTGTGGCGATATCATCGGAGAATCCTAGCCAGGTGATGTTCTCGTTGTCAACGGCAAGAGCGTCTAACTTGTTACTGGCCCAGTGCCTGCCGGACCCTTCCATCATGCGGGATAGCACCGCAAGAATCTTCTGATCGTCTGTTAGGCTTTTTTGGAACCTGATGTATAGTTTGGTGGCTTTCCACCACTCGTCAAAGGTGTGTCTGTCCTTGAACATCCCAGGATCCTTGATGATCTTGGATGTATCCATCGTTTGTACTGCCGGAGCTTCTGCCATGTCTAGAGTCTGCGGAGAAGGAGAGGGGTCGGGTTGTTGGGATGAAGATGGGGTTCGGGATACAGGTAAGGGTTGAAAATGAGTCCCTGTTCTAGGCGTCTGTTCAATATCTGACTGCGCGGAGTCAAAAGCAAATTCGTCAGGGGACTCGTCGGTGGAATCGGTGGCAAAACGTTCGGGGTATTTCCTCTGTAGATCTCTAAGGAATCTCTGTTCCTGCGCGTCTGTCGGTTGTGAGAAGGGGTCAAGTCTCTCGTTTCGTGCCCAACGACCGTACTCGGTCTGTTGTTTGGTGGTTGTAAAGTGGGCGTAGATCTGTTGCTTCGAGTACGACGTGATGATGCGGCTCTGGGACGTCTCAATGTGAGCGTCCTAATCAATCTTCTGATAACGGTTGTCTGGACACCGATAAACTCTCTGATCTCTGTGATCCGACCTGTCTGAGGTCCTTCTTGAACGCGAAAGCTTTCGAGTTCGTTCTGTCGGGCGTTGTAACGCGCGATCTGGTGTTGTCGAGCAAGATGGATGCTCTCTGCTATCTCGCCGTGGGGGCGATGCTCGTCGTTGTCTAGTTCTTCGTCAAGCACCTGCTGTAGGATGCGACGGATCTCCGATTCGATATACTGCTGGATGAGTGTAAAATCGATACTGTCTCGAGGACTTAGCTCCTCCTGTCGGGCTTCTGGTGAGGCGAATGGGTTACTGGTGAAGTCTTCAAAGAAGCGCGACGTCTTGACTCGTCTGGTAGTTGCTCTCTTCGCTCTGGGCGAACCTAACGAGATTTAGCAACTTGTTATGCTTAACAAACCGTTCCAAGGTTCGGGCAGAGTGTGCAGGAAAGTGGAAAGGCGAAGAGCAATGTGATTGCTAAATCTAAGGAATCTACTACAGTACAAGAGGTTTATATAGGTACTGACTATAGGCGGTAGCGGATGAGTCAGTACTGCGGAAGGCAGTGCGCCTGAGTAAGGCGACTGCGGAAGGCTATGTACAATGAGTCATACATACTGCGGAGCTGAGTAAAGCTACTGCGGAATGAGTCAGAGCGGTAGCGAAGGGAATGGAAATAGATGTTGTGACATAATGTATTCGTAAGAGGGCGCCGAGCCGGGCTGATAAGTAAAAGTGATGACGTCGTCCGCATACCGTAGAGTCCGTACCAACCACTCTATGGTATCCCTCACATACACTCCAATTTGTTCTATGGTTATCTGGCACATGGATCTGGGGAGAGGTGAGAATTACATCATTTCATCACCTCCTCGTCCTTTTTGTCATTTCCACTCTATCTATCACCTCTACAGGTGGTGCTACTGACACTTGGAGACCCCCTTACACATGGGACACCTCATAGACCCACTACGATCATCAGTGACAAGCAGATTTCTCAAGGATTAGTTGACACCACATAACAGTGACAAGCGTGATCTGCAACCTCTGACATCAACTCTCATTTACATTTACAACATACATCACAGCCAGTTTGGTTATGCCACGGGCTCGACTTTCCCCCGCCGAACGTCAAGAACGTCGACGGGCAGTATGTGCAGCATATAACACCAAGTAAGTTTCCCTGGTCTGGTGGCTATGACATCTTCACGGAATCTCTCCAGAAATGCAGAAACTCTGAGAGTGAAAGCTCAGGATCGGATGCGAAAGTGCATATGTTGTTTCAACGCTCAGAGAGCGTCATTACATGCTCATTGACATACTACAGATTATGTGCTACTCAGAAAGAGGCTGCCAAGACCACCGACACAACGAAATCACAGATAATCTCAATGATGACAAAGGTACAAAGTTGCAAGATTCTGGAATAAGCACTTGAACTTATCTCTTCCCTGTCCTTGATATTTACTCAAAAGAAAACACGGTTTGTACACATGATACATCAACCTAGTGAATCGTCATCGGCAGCAGGCTCTCCAGATGACCAACTGACATACGACATGGAATCGGAGTGTGAGGTGGGAGATCATGATTGAGGTCGCGGTCACAGGTGGGGTTCCCGATAGTTTTTTCGGATACTTCAGGACGTCGTCTCAAACTGATTTTGTTAAATTCATCCTGAACAACCATCATAAAATTTTGCGGGATCCATGGTTTTAAAGTAAAGATGATACGCTCATGTGTGCTACTATTTATGTGCGGTGAAAAACTGCACAATAAGTATTGATCGCCGCATCTCGATCATCATAACGCCGGTGAATCGCATTTGGGCATCCGATGACCAGGGGTCCTGCTTCTTCCCTGAGAGAAAAATGTTACTATTGTATGGAGAGAGAACACAAGACCTACCATGTGGGAAACACGCCCACACGACGTCCAGAGGTGATCAAATACCAGCGTCCATCAGGGCTAGTCATGGTCTGGACAAGATGGTGGAGTTGATCCGGATGGATGTTTCCAGGCGCTGCTGGGGCCGACGTTCCATCAGGAGGAAGGATAGCAGAAGGTGCTGAAGGAACGGGAGATAAAATTTCTGCAGGAGAGGATGGCACCGTGGGAATGGTGGGGCCAACAGGAACAGCATTTGTTGGTGTAGGTATGGCGGAAGGGGCGGGAGCGGTTGTTACAGTTGGCGTTGTTGGAGTAGCAAGATCAGGGGCCGGGGCGGTGGGGGCAGTACCGGCGGGGCCAGACGTCGCATGATTAGAGCCTGTTGATAGTATTGTTCGAGTCTGAGAATCCGGGAGACGCACGAAGCCACAAACCTGCTTCAACAACGCTCAATGTGCCGCCCCCCGGCATGATCTGACCCACGCCAGTGGACAACGAAACATTATTGGCAGAAAGATCTAGCATTCAAGTCGACGTCAGAAGAGTTGAAGTTCGAAGCAGATTATGAAATCTACACTCAACAGCGACAGCAAGCCTGTTGAAAGCGGCCACAAGCTCAGAGAGGGAGGTGAAGTCATTCACCACGCTCGCAGAATTGGCAGTCGTACGGTCAGTGCCCATGGTAAGATGGGGGGAAAGAAAGAGAAACTGCGCTGCTCTTGAGATTGTAGGTCAGCTGGGGCCTCGTCTTTTGAACCGTGTGTATGTGTGTCCGTTTGTAGACTTCCTCAGATGGGGCTGGATCAAAAGGTGCAGAAATGACTGTAACTTACAGTCAAACGCAAGTGCGGGGGTCGCGGTGACTTGCAGTGCTTACCTGATGATCTCCAACGACAATCTGTAGCACAGGTTTAAGTTGAAGAACCAACAGAATGTGGGACTCACCACTTTCCTATCTCGGCGGAGGTATTGAATAGGTTGCGAACAGAACAGCAGCAGAATGGGGGGCTCGCCACTTTCTGATCTTGCGGCATTGAATAGGTTGCAAACAGAGCGGATTTCACTTACAGGAAATAGAGGGGGACTACCAGTCCTATGGATTTGCTGATGAGGGTCACGAACACATATTTTGATGAAAAGAGGGTCGCGAACACATATTCTGACAAAAAAGGCAGTTCAATGTTAGTGATGGTCACGAATGCAATATCCACTCCTTATTATTGAACAAAGAAAAGATACCGGTTTGTGGAGACATTTCTCTGTAGCCATGTAGATTGCTGATGATGGTCGCGAACACGTAATCTGACATTCGTGGTTGGAGATGGCTGTAAATGTGTAAATGTGATATCCGCGTGTTAGTATTTTTAAAAAAGTGAATATGCATGTTCCTGATAAGCCCCAAACAGCCGAGAGACAAGAAGTCCCAGAGAAGAGGTTGGCAAGGCGTGCCTAAGATCATCCTCCATTTCTGAGCCCTTCCTACACTCGATGGACAATGGGTGGAAATGGTTCAGAATGCCAGAGCAACAAAAATTCCTCAACTGCATGACCCCCGGTTACCTGGATGCAAGAGACAAGAAGGCTTACACATCACGCGCGATTGAAGAATGGCTGAAATGTTGGCCTGAAAGCGAGTGCCTCTTTGAAAAGCCTTGTCCTGATGACCGTCCCCTCACTGACGAGCAGAAGCATCAACGAAGCTTAGCTGTGGGTAAGGCCATAGAAAAACGTCAAGAGGTATGTGTCTTGTCATACCTGCATTTGGGCTATTATATTCATGTATTCCTGGGATAGCAAATAAACACATATCTGGATTGGCACTCTGGTCAACTGAAAACATCTGGAGGTCGCCAATCATGGTCGAAAAACATCATCGATAAGCTCATTGGGAAACCAAAGATGAAGCGGAAGAAGCAATCTAGCCAAGTCTTCGTGAAGTTGTATCCCGAATATTTCGCAATGAAACTTGAGGATGCTACCGCACACATACCCATGCCCCCAGAGGACGCGACCGCCATTGAAAAAAAACTTCACAGAGCCCAGATACTGGGTATACGGAGTGCACTGATAAAGAAACTGTGGAACAAGGAGGGAATAAACAACCCAAACATTGTGAAAGCAGTGGAAGACTACAGGAACAAACTGGATGAAGAGGCCGCCCTATGCGGCTCAAAGAATGAGATGGAGGAGATTCCAGGCAGCGACATGGCTAAAAGCATCGGGACAGATGGCGGCGGCAGCGACGGCAATGATGCCAACAACTGGGTCATGGGAGGTAGCGCTCCAGATTTCAGTCAGAAGCAAATGTACGTGTATCAGGAGACAAGTTGTGTATGTAAAGACTCACAATTCATTTAATAGAATTATTGATAATCTTGACACTCTCATCCCTCGCATCCTGCAAGAACTCAAAAGCAAAACTGGCTGGGCATTCTCGATGATGATGGGTGGCCTAAACGATAAAGGATTCCGCCAAAGCTATAGGTGTGTAAATAAGCTTTGACATGATTATCGGGAATTAATTCGTTGCTCTGTAGTTGTCATATTGGGCAGGCGCATGCGACGGGCCTCACCTGGCAACTATACGAGGAAAGGTTCCAGGAGAGCATTATGGGTCCATTTTGTAACTTTCTGGAGCGAGTGTTTTGTGAGTATGGCAGCTATTTAAATGGCAATCGCACTCACGGTAATATCATGGCAGCGTATGAAGATCAACAGGAGTGCCTTGACATGTATTTGCATACGCTGAAAAATGACTCTGGGGTCATAGCGCCACAGGTCAAGAGGCCTGGAGTGCCGGATGAGAATAACTGTCGTAGCGCGCAAGGCGCATTGCCAACACCAACTGCAATGGCAATGTCCTCACCGCCGGCCTCCACTGCAGTGGTGATGTCCTCACCACTGGCCCCCATTGCAATGATAACCTCCCCGCCACCAGCGCCCACCCCCAATAGCTTAACAGAAGTCAGTTTGACCTCGATGTTGGATCTGGCCTCCGATTTCTCAACCTCCAGCAATGGCCTCAGGTTTGATTTCCAGCGTGACTTCGGCCTTGAAATCTGCGATACTGGGATGACACTTCCATCTTCCTCATCAAGCAACGTCAATTTATTGGGTTTGGTCGTACTTCCTGAAGAATCGCACACCGATAGCATCCATGGCCTGAACTTTTTCCCTTTGATGGTGTTTCCAACTGCCTCATTGTCGATCAGCATGGATTTCTTTGGTTTGGGTGCACCTCCAGAAGTCTTGCACGTGGATGGCGCCCACTGTGCGCAACCCTTTCCCTCTTCAGAACCATTATCAACAACTGTTCCAACTGCCTCCTCCACTTCTTTCAACACATCCCTCAATGCGATCTCATCTTGCTTGCCGCTGCCTGAACGTATACCCCCTTTGGTAAACATACTGCCTTTGTTTCTGCAAGGTCCAGCTTCATCCGCTCCAGGCGGCGATTTCGAGTCAACGACGGTGGGCCTAACAGCTGTTTGACAGACGCCAGCACCGCCACTCATTCAGGGTACCTCGACCCTTATCTCCGGGCCTCCTCAATTAGTGGGGGTGGGCAACTGCCGGTATGGGTAACCCCAGTCACAAGCTGTCACATGCGACACAGCCATCACACTGACTGACCCAGCCGTTTTGGGTTCCACAAAGCGAGATCTCGCTGGATGTAATGCTTGGAATAGTGATAGAAATAGTTTATCTGTATGCTAGTACTACCAGTTAATCAATACATACCCTGGAAGTAGTCAAACTGGGAAACCCTCAGCCAAAGTAGCCCAAAAATAAGAGGGAAACTTGGCTGGTGAATAACTTTACACGGACTCAATGAATTGACAAGGTGTAAAGGAGGAAGTTGCACTATTTCCTGAGCTCTTTCAACTGATTGGAGGCATTTTTTATTTCAGTGAAAGGAACACTGCTAATGGCGCATTTTTACTCATAAAATTGTATATTTCACCATGATAGCTTCAGAAAATAAAAAATCGGGTCCAACAAATCGAACGGGCCTACAAAATGGTGCATATTCGCCACCAACACCTTGTCAATCCATTGAGCATGTGAAAAGATATTCAGCTCGCGAGATTTTGCTCCATCATATGGGTGGCAGGCCATGGGAACTTGCCGCAAGACATTGGTGCTGCACGGAAAACATGACTCTCACAGGCCTCTTTTTCTCCACACTTGCTCTGAGGGCCTCCTACATTGTCTCAAGCAACAATAAATACATCTGAAGACATATTGTAGGTCAATCCAATATTTTTCTGCTCTGAATCATGTTTTTGTAGGCAAACCTCACAGATTCTTATCTGATCCTTATCTATCCAAGCATCATGGGAAGAAGAAAGGCTACACAACTAGCACAGCAAGAGCGTGCTGCGAAGGCCAGCATTCAGAGTTCTGTAAAGGCAACTATGACATCTACACAACGAGAGCTGGACAGCACTAGACAGGAGCTTTCTGCTGCACATGCTAGGCTTGAGGAGCTTGAAACTGCACTTGGACTGGAAAAGGCTTCTGTTTTGTATCTTTCTGGGGCACTTGAGAGATCTGAGACAAAATTGAGCCGAATTTCAGCTACTCTGGCTCAGGAAAAGTCTCAATCTGCAGAGTTATACAAGAAGTACCGTGTTGAGCAGCGTGGACAACAGTGTGCACTTGCATGCAAGGACATACTAGAGGAACAGATGGATCTTTTGCAGTGCACTGATAGGGATCACTCTCGACAAGAGAAGACAATTGTTTCTAATGCTGGCCGTGCTGTTGAGTCTCTTTTCAAGCTTGAAAAAGAGAATGAAAATCTGCATAGTGAATTATCTCACTGTCTTGAGCGCTCTCAGGCAGAGTTATATTCTTCACGTCAGCATGTTCTCATTATTCAGAAAGAGCTTCAAAAAGCACGCTCTCAATCACGCCGTCTCCAAAAGTCTCATGATCTAGCTACAGTTCATTGGCAACAGGCTGTTGCAAAAGCACGTGAAGCAGCATTAAAGGAGCGATCTGTGCATTCTCTCAAGGAAAAGGGGATCTATACTGAGGAAACTCAAAATCTCATTCGCCTTCTTTTTCGAGCTGGCTGTTCCAAAGCATATATTGGAAATGTCATTGCTGCTGTCTTGAAAGCAGCTGGAATTACAACATATGGCAATGTTAGCAGACGAACAGTTTTTTGGATACTAGTAGAAGGATATATTGCTTCTCAGATTCAACTAGGCTATGAGATACAGGAAGCTGAAGGTATATAATATTGCTATTCCTTTATAAATGAAACTAAAATCATTTTCAAGGCATAACATTCAGTGCTGATGGCACAGGTCACCGTAATATCAACTACAATTCCCGTCATATGCATTTCAAAGCAGAGAACTATGGATCTTCATCACCACAAGACTGGAAAAGTATATTAGATGCTATTGTTGATCTTTTCAACCGCTCTCCTTTTGGCAAGCGATATGGCCAGTTGCTCTGCACTGTTGATATTTTGGCAAAGCTGGTTGGAATGATTACTGATCACTGTGCCAAAGAGAAAAAAGACGCTGCTGCTTTGGAGAATTTGAAGAAAGAGGCTATACTTCAACTACTTGGAGAGGATAAAATGCTTGATGCAAGCACAAAAGATTTGCTTCCGATATTTCTTGATGCACAAGAAGAGATGATTAAAAAGCTTGGTGGAAAGACAAAATGGAATCAGCTATCTGAACATAAGCAAAAGGAACAGTTGGCTCAGATGAGTGAAAAACTGGTGATCAAATTGGGAAAAGATGCCTATATGATGATGTCTGATGAAGAAAAGAAAACTCTCTCATTGTTTATCTGGGTTGGATGTGGCTGTCACAAGGATCTCAACAGTGTTCGTGGAGGCTATACAATGATGGCTTCCTGGTGGAAGTCAAACAATATTCTAGGGCCAGTTTTACTTGCAAATTGAGACAATGCAGCAGTTCTGGCTGAAATTTCTCCTACTCAGAACATTGTTACACCAGCACAAGAACGTGCTTTTGAAATGACTGCAGGTGGTGGAATAAAAGCAACACAACTAGCTGGAGCTGTATTCAACCACAAAGATAATAAGAAGGGTCATCACAATACCTTTCGCTTTTGGTGGACAGCACATATTGGTTCTTAATTTACTTTTCCTGATACATCCAACACTCAATTTGGATCTCATTGTGATGCTGCAGGTGTTCTTTTGAAGCATTTGCAGGACTTTCGCAATTATCTTGACTTTGCAATTAAAAAAAAGCAAACTGGAAAACCAAGCCATATGGAAAAGAATCTATGGAATGCTCTTCACAACATACCAACTCTTACAGAACTTGCAGTTCTTGCTCTGTATGCTCAATCAATCTCAGCTCCATATATGCGTGTTGTCCACACACCAAATGGAAAAACCAATATGCTGGATCTTGATCCATTTCATCAGAAAGTACTTGATCACATCCAGACTATTATCAACAATCCAGATCTTCTACTTGGTGATAATATCTCATTTGAAACGGGCACACTTGATGGATTGTCTTGGCAGTCACCTGGAATATTTCAGGCCATTCAGAATTTGAAATCTCAGTTTATCTATCTTCGGCCTCTCCTTGTTCAATTTTTCCAGGGAGCTGCAGATTGTTGAGGTCACTAAACCACCTGAGCCAAAAGACTAGCCAATTGTCAGGATAGTTCTGACTTGATCAACTGCAAGATCGTCAACACAGATACCTGGAAGCGCTTCACCTCTGAATTTGCACCTGGTGGCCTAATTGATGAATCCACACCAGATGAGAGGGATTTGGCCTGGATGCCTGCCACAAATGATGAGAATGAGGGTGCTTTGGGATCATTCCGAGTTCTTATGCAGAGCCAACCACAGCTTACAGTCCTCCATTACAATGCACAACGGATGTTTGAACGAAACAAAACTCAAGCATTTATGGCTGCAAAATTTACTCAGCCTGAAGATTACAAGTTTATTCATAAGGAGGCCTGAAACCACCCCACCAGGCCCCCAGACATGCCCACCTTCTCGAGGAACACTCCCATGTGGGACGTCTTCAGGAAATTCATTATGGATAACCCAGGGGCCTTTGCCTTTAGGGATTGTCCAACGCCCAACACAACCGTTGGCGGTAGCCGCGTGGTAGCTCGCTGGGTACAAAGGGGTGCAGCCCCCTCTGGCAAGCGAACACGACCGAAGGGTAAGAACCGCACTGGCGCTTCTTTGGTGGGTAGGGCGCAGACACCCCCCAGCGCCGTCAATGGCCAACCTCACAAGGTTGGAGTGATCCTGTATCGCGCGACCGAGTACTCGGGTGCGCATACTAACACGTTTGTTTATAACAGACCTCCCTGTCCTGGCGCAGGGACTTATCAGCTCGACGGAGCTTTGCGCCGCTTGTTCTTCATGCGTACGTAGATCCTCGGATCGATGTAGTTCACTCTATGTCAAGCGGACTGTACCCCTAGTACACCGCTATATAAATTGCTGAATTTAAAAAAAAAAAAAAAAAAAAAAAGGTGATTTGACTAAATTGGACAAGAAATGAAAGGAGGAAATTGTTGCTTTTGCTGAGGAAAAAATTGAAAAACAAGCAGTAGCTGCAAAACGCAGGCAGGACAGAAAAAATCAAATTGCATCCTTAGATCTTGTCTTGGACAAGGAGAAGGTGAAAAAGCTTGCTGGTCAGCGCCTTGCTGATACCAAGTACTAAAGTATAAAATACTGTATTTATTGTACATACTCACAAAACTGATTCAATGAGTCCCTGGAGTAATTTGATCATATATTGATCATTTTTTATGGGAATTACATAATTATTGCAGATTCCGAGAGTCCTGAAGCAGGGCTTTTAACCAACCTTCAAAATAACTTTGCAAATTATTCATTCAACTTCCTTTTAATATGAACCCAGAGGTGTTCAATAGGATTGAGGTCTGGGGACTGTGCAGGCCAATCCAGCAGAGCAATATTCTTGCTGTCCATCCATTTTTTGGCCTTCTTGGAGGTGTGCTTGGGGTCATTGTCCTGCTGAAAAATGATCTCCTCTTCAGAGATTCCACTCTCCTCCATGCTGGGCAGCAAATTGTCCTCCAAAATGGACACATACTGATCAGCATCCATCCTCCCCTCAACCTCTGCAAGTCTCCCCACACCTTCCCAACCCATACAACCCCAAACCATAATATTTCCTCCCCCAAACTTGACTGTGCCCTGAACCTCTCTTTCAATAAGCCCCTCACCCTTCTTTTTCCAGACCCATTCCTTGCCATCTGACCCAAACCTGTTGATTTTGGTCTCATCTGACCAAATGACCCTCTTCCAGTCCTCCACTGTCCATTCCCTGTGCTTCATAGCAAATGCCAACCGCCTCTTCCGATGTATGGCCTTTAAGAAAGGTCTTTTCTTCTTTGTTACAGCCTTGAATTCATGTTTTCTGAGAACCCTTCTCACAGTTTCTGGGGAGACAGGATTGGAGATGACAGTGTTGATGTGTTTGGTAGCCTGCACAGCATTGGAGGCTCTCCCTGAGGTGATTTGTGAAAGTATGTTTCGTGTGTTGGTGGGAGAAAGCTTGGATGGACGACCACCAGAAGAGAGATTGCGATGAGGAAGAAGATTCTGAAGCACTCTGGAGACAGTTGGTTGGCTGACACCCAGGTTAGAGGCAATATGATGAGTGGAGTGACCATTGGAGGCCAGAGAAAGAATGTTTTCCTTGTGGGAAGAGGAGATAGGGCGCATGATTAATTATGGAGGCTGTTGAGGTTGGATTCTTCTTATACAACTTTCCTTGACAACCCATCAGGGTTCTATTCAAGTTCCATCAGTAAGTCATGACAACTGGTTACCATACAACCAGTGAAGCATTTGATTCTGATAATTGCCATAGGTACTCACAAAACTGATTCAATGAGTTGCTGATTTAATTTAATCATATCTCCATGGATTCTGATCTAAATCATATGATTCCTTTATATTCTGAAAGCCCTCAAGTAGGGCTTTCAATTATATACCAAAGGTTTGATTCAATTGGTATTCTTTGCAGAGTTATCTTGAAGGTATTCAAAAAGCAACAAACATTGAATCAGTTTTGTGAGGCACTGTATCTTTTGCACATACTAGGCTTCATGAAGATGGGTACAGCAATAAAAACATCCAGATCCGTGAGCCTCAGGCCGCCAATCGAACCGCTTAGGAACATCGATGAAAGCTCGTGGGTGATGTCAATTTATTTATTGTACTTCGTAAACATACATAGAGTTGGTTTCCAATGTAACCTGTCCATTGAATAACTACAGTCACCCTACAGTGCACGTATTACAGTCTAACAGTGAAATACTGATGGTAACTACTGGTTACTGTTACAGTGCATGTTGGAGAGGTGGGAGCGGTCAGGCAGGCTCGGAGCAGGGCTCAACGAGGGCAGGGCAAGGTCGCGGTATAATAGCAAGTGATGTGTCTACAACAGCTGGAACATGCTATATAGTCTACGTCACGTGATCGTGTGGAGTCGGGCCAGAGGCCCTACTCCAGGTGGCCCTTTTCTATATGGTGACGTCCTCGTCGCCTCTAGAAACACTTGCTTCAAGAAATGCGGTGAGACGCTGAAGTCCATCCCCTAAGGTCTTGAGGGCTTGTCCAAGGGTGGGGTCATAGGTCTGATACCGGATGTTTCGTCGAGGGGAAGAGGTGGTATGGGGGTGCCGAGTACGACGGTGCAAGGGTTGAGGTAGGGTAGGTGTGTTGTTTGGTTGGTGGTGACGAGATCGGCGGGGCTGAGCTTGGCATCTCCGAGAGCGATGTCAAAGTGTTGCGAATGGCTCGGACGAGGGGAAACGGAGCATAGAGAGGTCATGACATGGTTGGAAGTGATGTGGCATCTGTCGCCCAATCGAGAGGTTCCGGCAGAGATGGGGATATGGTCATAGGTGCGGGCACAGATACAGGTGGGGATGGGGACGACGGAGGTGCCATGGTTGTGGTGGAAGGTGGAGGGGCTGCCTTGCTTCCTTCTTTGTACCCTCCTATGTATCCTGTTTGCTGTCCTTCCTCAAATGCGAGGTGCCACACCATTGGTATGTAGTCGTAAAGGACGGGGTGGTCGTGTGATAGCCGTTCGACGACGGCAAACAGTTCCAGGGCCAGTACCGCTTCTGGTACTGGGACGGGTAGGGGGAAAGAGGGGCACAACAGGGGGCTTGCAGGTGCAAATGTGGGGTTTGGTGGACCTGGGAACAAGGACGGCGATGGCGATGGGGACATGGACACGGACGCAGACGTGGGCGTCAATGGCGGCATGGCTGCAGGGGCCGCAGACATGGACAGAGACGGTGACGTGGACAGCGGCGACGCGGAGGGAGACAGAGACAGAGAAGGCGACGGGGGCTGTTACGGACTAACGACTACAGACGTATATGTTTACTTTTTCACTTTTACTCATCGGCCCCCGTTTACACATATCGTATTATACTTTATTTCCTTTAGTATACTTCGCTCCCGCGCTGACTCGCTTTCCGCAGCTGTCTGACTCATTCCGCAGTCAGCTTACTCATTAGTACATAGCCTTCCGCAGCTACTGACTCATTCGCTACCGCTCATAGTCAGTACTATATAAACCTCATGTACCATAGCTACATTCCTTAGATTTAGCAATCACATTGCTCTTCGCCTTTCCACTTCCTGCATACTCTGCCCGAACCTTGGAACGGTTTGTTAAGCATAACAAGTTGCTAAATCTCGTTAGGTTCGCCCAGAGCGAAGAGAGCAACTACCAGACGAGTCAAGACGTCGCGCTTCTTTGAAGACTTCACCAGTAACCCATTCGCCTCACCAGAAGCCCGACAGGAGGAGCTAAGTCCTCGAGACAGTATCGATTTTACACTCATCCAGCAGTATATCGAATCGGAGATCCGTCGCATCCTACAGCAGGTGCTTGACGAAGAACTAGACAACGACGAGCATCGCCCCCACGGCGAGATAGCAGAGAGCATCCATCTTGCTCGACAACACCAGATCGCGCGTTACAACGCCCGACAGAACGAACTCGAAAGCTTTCGCGTTCAAGAAGGACCTCAGACAGGTCGGATCACAGAGATCAGAGAGTTTATCGGTGTCCAGACAACCGTTATCAGAAGATTGATTAGGACGCTCACATTGAGACGTCCCAGAGCCGCATCATCACGTCGTACTCGAAGCAACAGATCTACGCCCACTTTACAACCACCAAACAACAGACCGAGTACGGTCGTTGGGCACGAAACGAGAGACTTGACCCCTTCTCACAACCGACAGACGCGCAGGAACAGAGATTCCTTAGAGATCTACAGAGGAAATACCCCGAACGTTTTGCCACCGATTCCACCGACGAGTCCCCTGACGAATTTGCTTTTGACTCCGCGCAGTCAGATATTGAACAGACGCCTAGAACAGGGACTCATTTTCAACCCTTACCTGTATCCCGAACCCCATCTTCATCCCAACAACCCGACCCCTCTCCTTCTCCGCAGACTCTAGACATGGCAGAAGCTCCGGCAGTACAAACGATGGATACATCCAAGATCATCAAGGATCCTGGGATGTTCAAGGACAGACACACCTTTGACGAGTGGTGGAAAGCCACCAAACTATACATCAGGTTCCAAAAAAGCCTAACAGACGATCAGAAGATTCTTGCGGTGCTATCCCGCATGATGGAAGGGTCCGGCAGGCACTGGGCCAGTAACAAGTTAGACGCTCTTGCCGTTGACAACGAGAACATCACCTGGCTAGGATTCTCCGATGATATCGCCACACGATTCTCTATCGCCAATAAATCAGTCGCTGCCAAAGCAAGACTCGAAGTTCTGAGACAAGAGAAATGCACCGTCGACGAATTCTTAGACGAATTCGAAGAGCTCTTGAAGCTGTCAAACCTTGGCGAAGAAACTGGGAAATACATCCTAGAAAAGAACGTCAACCGCAGAATCTCTGAACAAGTGGCTAGTGATGCCAAAACGTACTCCGAGTACGCAAAGGAGATCCGAAACAAGGGACGACAGATGGAGGGACACGCACTGGTCATCCGAGGTGGCGGTGACATGCGTACCGGATCGGGTACCACTTATGGTGGTCAAGGCAAGGCCATGGAGATCGACAAAGCAGGAGTGGCCCGTTGCTACAACTGTCAACGTTTCGGTCACCTCGCTAAAGACTGCAGCGCTCCAAAGAAGAAAGATGGTCGCAAGTGTTTCAACTGCGATCAAGAAGGCCATATTGCGCGCAACTGCCGCAAGCCGAAGAAGAACTCCGGAAGGGTTAGGAAGGTGTCTGAGGAAGATGCCGAGAATGATGAAACCACAATCTTAGAAGCCGACAAGAAGGATTTTCCCGAAGGGTCCGATTAAACGACGCTAAGTCGCGACCCTTATCTATTAAACGGACTTGCTTGCCTTGTATGACTGCAGACAATAGAACCTATGTCATCCCTGCCAAGCGAGCCGCTGCGTCGACTAAGATTGTGAAGGGAGACAAACCTCCGAAACGACGAGAGATCAGGCTGTTAGCTCAACTCAAAACACGACGAGGACCAAAGGTCATTCGACCTGAGGTTGATAGTGGATGTGAACGCACATGCATCCATCCCAGAATAGTACGCGAACAGAACCTCCCTACGCGAGGAATACCACCCATAGCAATTCTAAATGCGGATGGATCACCAAATCGACAACAGAGAGCGAACCAACTTGCCGAAGTCAAACTGGATTTGGGAACACATCAGGAAACCATGGAAGCGATGGTACTGGACATCGGGAGAACGGACATGCTCTTGGGACATGACTGGTTGGTACACCACAATCCTACGATCAATTGGACAACCGGCGCTGTAACGTTCAACCGGTGCCCAACAACATGCCGAACCAAACATTCGGAATTCAGGGTTAACCTTGATGGTCGCAAACACCGGGTTCGCATGGTTGAGGTACGCGACAAAGATGCACCCAAGAAGTCGGATCAGAAATGGAAGCCTGGAGACCCTATATTGGAAGCTGTCACTCCCACACCACCTCCCACAACCAAACGACCCTCATATGTTGATCGATTTACTCACCTCTTCGAGAAGGAGAACTTTGATAAGATCCCGAAGGAAAGGGAATGGGACCATGGTATTGAACTTACACCGGACGCACCAAAGGAACTAGGAGGAAATACATATCCCATGACACAAAAGGAACAAGAGGAACTGGACGCATTCATTGACGAGGGTCTAGCAACTGGGAAGATCCGCCCGTCCAAATCCCCTTATGCCTCCCCTTGCTTCTTCATCAACAAGAAGGATGGTTCCAAACGATTGGTACAAGACTACTGCATGGTCAACAAATTCACGGTCAAAGACAAATTCCCACTCCCTCGCATCTCCGATCTCTTGGACGTGCTGAAAGATGCAGTCTACTTCAATAAGATGGACATCATGTGGGGTTACAACAATGTCCGGATTAAAGAAGGCGATGAATGGAAGGCTGCCTTCCTTACCAGTCGAGGATTGTTTGAACCATTGGTCATGTTTTTCGGCCTTTGCAACTCCCCGGGAACGTTCTCTCGGATGATGGCTAGTCTATTCCGGGACCAGATCCGCCGACGCATCTGCGTGATCTACATGGATGACATCGTGGTTATTGGTAAAACCAAGGAAGAACTCGCGCGAAACACCGAAGAAATTCTGCAGATCCTATCGGACAATGACTTGTTCCTGAAGGAGAAGAAGTGTTTCTGGGAAGTAACGAAATGCCCCATATTGGGATATGTCGTTGGTGAAGGACGTGTCGAGATGGAAACCGAGAAGGTGGACACGATCCAAAACTGGCGAGCACCCACATCAAAAAAGGAAGTCCAGAAGTTCCTTGGGTTTGCTAACTTCTATCGGCGCTTCATTGAAGGATACTCAAACATCGCGAAACCACTTACCGCGCTCACAGGCGGCACTGCGTTTACTTGGGGACCAATAGAACAAAAGGCATTTGAAGGTCTCATACAGGCGATCACATCGGCACCAGTCTTGGCATTACCAAAACCAGATGGACAGTTCAGGGTCGAAACCGATGCATCGGGCTATGCAATTGGGGCTGTACTCTCTCAAAAACAGGACGACAAATGGCATCCTATCGCGTTCTTGTCGCGGACCATGTCCGCGGCCGAACAAAATTACGAGATATACGACAAAGAGCTCTTGGCAGTCATGGAAGCACTGAAAGATTGGAGACACTATCTGCTCGAAGCCAGGGAACGCTTCGAGATCTTAACTGATCACAAGAACCTGGAGTATTTCCGCCGTCCTCAGGACCTAAATCAACGACAAAGGCGCTGGAAGATGAAGTTACAAGATTATGACTTCGAACTACGGCATGTGCCTGGCAAGACAAATGCAAAAGCGGACATCCTGTCGCGCTTACCCTGGTATGAAACGGAACTCGAACCACAAGACAGTGACCAAATGCTCAAGGAGGGACTATTCTTGAAACGATTGGAATCAGAAGATGTGGTACAAATGGAGATGTTCACGGAGGAACAATTCTTTGAAAGGGGTGAAACATCTGATTCCATCAAGATTGGAAACATCACAACCATCGAAAATCCGTGGATCGCACGCATCAAGGGTTCAAACCGCATGGAGACAGAAGTAGCCCAGGGTCTAAAAAAGAACCCTCATTGGTATCAACAGGAAAACGGCATCACATATGCAGGCGAACGAGTCTATGTTCCACCGGACCCACAACTGCGTCAAGAACTAATGTTTGAATCACACGATGCACCAGTGGCTGGACATCCAGGACAGTATCGAACACATGAACTCCTCACTCGCACCTACTGGTGGCCTACCATCCTGCATGATGTAAAGAAATACGTAAAGGGTTGCGACACCTGTCAGCGCAACAAGATCAACAGACAGAAACGACATGCTCCGCTACACCCCCATGCAGCACCAAGTCATCCATGGGAAGACATAGGGATTGACGTCGTGGGACCGATACCAGAGTCTGATGGAAAGAATGCGATCCTGGTCATCACGGATAGACATTTGAAGATGCTTCATCTCATTCCGACGACCGTGGAATTATCGGCTGAAGGATTAGCCAGGATCTATCGGGATCAGATATGGAAGCTCCACGGAATCCCCAAGAAGATCATCAGTGACAGGGGACCACAGTTCGCCGTGAAGTTCATGGAGATACTTTGCCGCATGTTAGGGATCAAAAGGAACCTGTCCACCGCATACCACCCACAGACGGATGGGCAAGCCGAACGATCGCATCAGGAAACAGAAGTGTTCTTACGAAACTTCGTCAACCATCTGCAAGATGATTGGGCTGAATGGATCGCAATCGCCGAATTCCAGTACAATGACAAAGAACATCAGGCGACGAAGCATACACCATTCTACCTCAACTATGGCTTACATCCTTGGAAGGGAGAACTTGTGTTGGAAGACACCAACCCGGCTGCCAACAGCTTCTTGGAAAAACTCAAACAAGCACGAGAAGAAGCCAATGCAGCGCTGAAACAGGCACAGGATCAGATGAAGAAGACAGTTGATACACGACGGAGTCCATCTCGGAACTACCGCATCGGAGACAAGGTGTGGCTGGAAGGGACTAACATCAGAACTAACCGTCCCTCGAAGAAACTTGACGCACTCCGACACGGACCATTCAAGGTCCTAGAGAAGAAAGGGGCTAGCGCATATGTTCTTGATCTTCCAAAGACTTGGAAAATGATTCACCCGGTGTTTAACGAGACCCTGTTGTCACCTTACGAAACCCCGAAGTACGCCATCCAGAAGAAGAAACCAGCCCCTGACCCGATCATCGTCGAAGGACAAGAAGAGTACCATGTGTCCACAATTCTAGACTCTCGAAAGTTCCGTGGAAAGATCCAATACCTTGTCCAGTGGGAAGGATATGGCCCAGAAGAGAACACGTGGGAACCTCGAGCTAATGTTCAGAACGCTCAAGATTTGATCCGTGATTTCCATCGGCAGAACCCGTCTCGCCCACGATAAAAGACAGTGTTCGAAATCCATAACAGTATCGACCTCCTCAGTCAACCACACACCGAGTTCCCCGCTCTAGTCTTTTCCCTGCCCAATATAGCCTCCCCCTTCTTCTTCTATCTCTCAACCATCCTCACCGCCATGTCCAACACCACCGTTACCTCCACCTCCACCACCGACATCAACCCCGCCATCGCCGCCCTCATGAACGAAGCACTCTCCATGCGAGACCAAATCCATGCCCTCGAAACTTCCCTTGCCGACCTCCTTCATCGCCAGATGCATATCCGGCTTCACTCGCTGTCCAACCTCCCCGTCGCCCCGAGTCCCGAGGAAAAACAAATTCTCGGAAATTACACCAGCACCCTCGTGATTGAGAATCGATGCATTCGGCTAGCTATCAAAGGCCTCGAACTCGCCGTTGCCATCAACAAAGAGTTGATATATGATTGGAGCCTCAAGGAGAGCCCGAATTGGTCCGATCCTGGCAACAACGAGGGATGGGGACAATGACTCTGTGAGGACACAGAGCTTGAAGAGGGGGAACATGTTACGGACTCTACGGTATGCGGACGACGTCATCACTTTTACTTATCGGCCCAGCTCGGCGCCCTCTTACGAATACATTATGTCGCAACATCTATTTCCATTCCCTTCGCTACCGCTCTGACTCATTCCGCAGTAGCTTTACTCAGCTCCGCAGTATGTATGACTCATTGTACATAGCCTTCCGCAGTCGCCTTACTCAGGCGCACTGCCTTCCGCAGTACTGACTCATCCGCTACCGCCTATAGTCAGTACCTATATAAACCTCTTGTACTGTAGTAGATTCCTTAGATTTAGCAATCACATTGCTCTTCGCCTTTCCACTTTCCTGCACACTCTGCCCGAACCTTGGAACGGTTTGTTAAGCATAACAGTGGTCTACAAGTGGTCCTAAGGTGACAGATGGTTTGTGGAGGCTGAGAGAGAGGGTATTGTTGTGCGTGGTCAACTCATGCTGTGATGTCAATTGTTTGTTCACTCAATCCACCCACATCCCAACCACACATCCCCCCTCCCAGCTTTCCACAAACCACCAGTCACAGTTGTACCACCTGTACACCACTCTATGGTATAATTGGCATATACTACGACCATTTCTATATCCATCTAGCATATGGATCTGAAGCCAGGTGAGAATTACATCATTTTGTCACCATCTCTTCCTTTGTATTATTCCCACTCTATGTATCGCCTCTACAGGTAGCGCTACCAACGCTTAGAGACCCCTATATACATGGAAACATGATATGACATGCACGCTATCCATATCAGCCTCGAGGGCTGCTGTATATCATGTTAAAGTAAGCACCTACTAATATACATATTCGCTTTTTTCCACCATTTCTTCATGGCTCCGATACCCATATGGCACTGTCTTACACATTTCATACATATATAGGGCTTTTATACCGGTGGATCTGAGGGGAAACTGCCCAGATCATCCATTAAGAGGTATGTCATTGTCCTCCTCCTAACTACCCCTATGCTCCTGTCACTCGTCTTAGCTCAAGGCACAGGCCACTATTCTCTAGAGGGGACCTACATACATAGTCCCAGGCCTATTAGAGAAGCTCTTTGGGCACCTGGAGGGTAGTTCTCCTTCTCCTCCTTTATAAGTGCGCATTTTTTCTGACCAGTCACTCTCTCCACCTCATACTACTGTCCCAAGCTATGTGTATAGACATATATAAGTTCCCAATGTACTGTAAGTTACCAAAAAAGATGTGAGAATGCTGAAATACTTGAGCTCATCGTGTGCAACAGCGAGCGCGTGTTGGCCGAACAACGGGGCGTGGCAGTGCCTGATTGAGATCCACGTGAGTGTGTCCAGGCCGAGTGGTTCTTGGTTTCCCTACCGCCCAATCCCCATAAGTCCCCCGCGAAAGCATCCCCGAACCCACCAAAACTTTATCTATCTAGTATGCGGGAACCCGCATCCGATCAAGATCACTGTTCTGTTTCCTCAGAGCGGTGCCGGTGGCTCCAAGAGTGGCTCCGGGCCGATGTGAGTTATCTTGCATGTTCTTCCACCACTCAAACCCTATTCTCAAGATTGCCATTGATTAGGGATCCACATGAGTGGGTCCGGACCGATGTGAGTTCTGGCTCTTGGTTATTTGTGGCACCGCTCAATCCCCATGAGTCCCCTGCGAAAGCGTCCTCGAGCCCAAGTTCGAACCACTCTTCTGTTTTCGTTGCAATTTCGGGAAGACCATCTAGTATGCGGGAACCCACATCTCAAGATCGCTGTTCTGTTTTCTCAGAAAACATCGGACGGCACCTGTGGACATTGGATATAGGCTGATAGGCCTCAGAGGGCATCTTTGGTGGTCGTCACAGTTTGTCCCTACATTCTGTTGGACTTGTTCCTTTTTCACACGAAAAGTTGACATCGTGTGAGAGCAAAAATACAACAGTACCTTCGCGCCACACTGACGCAGCCAACAGTCCTGACCCCTCGAACATACAGTCATGTACTACAGTCTCCACACAACAGTAACTCACAGTTGCAAGCCTTACAGTTGTTGTCAATGATGACCTCTTACAGTCACGTACTACAACAGTCGGATCGGAAATGGTGGTAAGTAACTACAGTCTGTTGTTCAATATTTAAGAGGTCCTTTGACGGAACGACTCGCCCTAATATTCCCCTCCATGCCCTCCATATGCCCTCACCTTCCTTCTCAGTTTACAGAGTCTCTATGGGAGGAGCATGGCGTTGCAACCCTCCTTTGGTGGGCCGGCGTCCAGATCTACCCCTGGTCAGTCAATGACGACCCCCTCCTTGAAACCATCTCCAGCATCTGCGGCGCTTTGTATTCCGGCGGTGTCAATCTTTCACGTACCAGGTCTTCAATGGCAGTATTGCAGTTTGTACATTTTTTCACATCTCTTGGAAGTTCAAATTACTAATCTGAATTTCTCCAGGCACAAAGGACTATAAAAGACTGGTGCATCGCTGTGGGAAGTGCTGCGGCGGATACCTTCAACAAGAACTTCGAGAGTTCAGGGTGTCTTGGGTGTATATCTACCCAACAAAAAAGACCCAAGGGGGATCCATGGAGTGTGGAAGACAGGAGATAAGAATTTGTCTGAATTGCACCTGTGGATGTCATGCCCATAACAATTATTGCTTTCCAAACATGTTTTCGGGACTGAATCATGTCTCCTGTCTTCCACACTCCATGGATCCCCCTTGGGTCTTTTTTGTTGGGTAGATATACACCCAAGACACCCTTTACAGGTGTCTATATATTTATCTACTAATGCTAGGTGGGGAATATGTGTTTTTGATGTGCACCTCATCTTCCACACCTTTCCACCTAATCAAAGCATCGCACACCTCGTAGCACCGACGCTTGGAGACCTATTAGTACTATAGAATGGTCGTATATAGGTGCCCTGACCATGCTGAGGGGTTAAGATGGTGATCTATACCCAGGGTGAGTACATACATTTTCGCTCTTTTCACCACCCCCCACCCCTCCTGGGGTGGCTACATACCTTCCCCCATCCACTAATATACTCTGGGATGAGCCTAAAGGTGGCAGCCTGGGGTGGGGACACTAGTACCTAGAGGGGAGGTATGTGCTTCTCCCCATTCCTCAGTTTCTGACCGCTTTTTAGCTTATTTAATCAGATTATACCTCAAGGGAATCATTGGTAATAAGTCTTGGTATATTATACTGTGTATTAAAAGTAGTATACATGTATCTAACTCATAATATGTGTGTAAAGGTAAGGGGAAGGGGGTGGTGTTGATGTTATGTGTATGTAGGGTATTATAGGAAGACTATGTATACCACCTATAGTGTACACATACTCACAGGTGGCAGGGGAGAAGACCTTGTAGGCATAGGAGGCATGGGGAAGGTGGAGGGGAGGTGACGTGACGAGGGACGGAGGGTTCTGATGCGAGGAAGGGGCGTGGGAATGTGCCAAAGAGGGAAACGAGAGGTGTTTGATGATGGATAAGGGTCCACGAGACACGTTGATGGCAGGAAAGGGTTCAGGAGGCACTTTGATGGTGCGGGAGGACATAGCTGAACACCGTTGATGGCAGGGAAGGGTCCTGGAGATGCTTTGGCGGGCGTGGGAGGGTCGTTGATGGAGAGGAGCAACGTTGATGGGAGGTTGCCAAACAAAGGTGATGACAAACACACACTGGTGGTGAGGGACTTAGAGAATTATGACTGGAGGCTCAGAATTATGCATCGATTTAACGCTGGTGTCGGGCATTTAGTGCTTTCAAGGCAGTTTTGCCTTGTTGAGGCACCGGATCAACAAGGCATATTTGGCTTAAGTTGTGGGAAGATCAGGTGAGACCCCCCGTCGGGCCCGTCGCCCGTCTCTCGTCTTCAACAGCACCCTCATGTCCACCTCTCGTCTTGAACGGCACCCTCACGCCCATCTCTCGTCTCAAACGGTGCCTGTCCTCTCGCCCCCCTCTCCTGCCCACCGCCCTTCTCTGGTCGCCAACGGCCTCCTGTCCTCCCCTTCGCCCCCAACTGCCTCCTCTTGCCCTCCTCTCGTGCCCAACACCCGTCTCTCGTCTCCAACGGCTCCCTCTCACCCCCTCCTGCCCACGGCCCTTCTCTGGTCATCAACGGCATCCTCTCGTCCCCTTTGCCCCAACGGCCTACTCTTGCCCCCTCTCGTGCCCACTGCCCATCTCTTGTCGTCTCTCGCCCCCAATGCCTCCCTCTCATCCCCAACACCCTCCTCTCATACCCACCCACTCCCTCTCGCCCTCTACGGCCTTCCTCTTACCCCCTGTTGTGCCCACCACCCTTCTCAGGTCACCAACAGCCTCCTCTCGTCCCTGTCGCCCCCAACGGCCTCCTCTTGCCCACCACCCATCTCTCATCTCCAACGGCACCCTCTCGCCCCACGATGGGTCCCGGCCGTGTCTCGCCTTCAACGGCGCCCTCTCGTCTCCAATGGCGCCATCTAGCCCCCTCTCGTGCCCACCACCTGTCTCTCGTTGCCTCTCATCCCCTTCTGTCGTCTCTCACCCAATGCCTCCCTCTCGTCCCCTACGCCCTCCTCTCGTACCCAGACCCAGTCCGTCGGGCCCGGCGCACTCCTTGTCCGACGATGAGTCTCGGCCCTCTCTCGCCTCCAACGGCGCCCTCTCATCTACAATGGCACTCTCTAGCGCCCTGTTGTGCCCACCGCCCGTCTCTCATCTCCAACGGCCTCCTCTCGCCCCCTCTCGTGCCCACTGCCCGTTTCTTGTCACCTCTCGTCCCCTACCATCGTCTCTCGCCCCCAGTGCCTCCCTCTCGTACCCACCCACTCCCTCTCGCCCTCCACGCCCTCTCGTCCTGTACGCCCTGCTCTCACCCCCAATGGCGCGTCAAATGCAGGAACAACAACCGGTTGTCTCTCGCCCCCAGCGGCCTCCTTTCGCCCCCAATACCCTCCTCTCATGCCCAAATGCTGGGACAACGACGCGGGGACAATGACGCAGATGTGAGGACGATGAATGGAACAGCGACAGGAACTTCACCCCCACCTCGTAAAAATGTAGTTATAACTTTATAATATATATATACACTGCACTTCTGTGAGCACCCACAACAGGTCAACATATAAGCTGCAACCCATGACACCTGCTGTGTAACAACCCCCAGGGTGATGGGTACCTTCCTGTGTGGGTGTAGGTATGTATGGGTTCCTTCACCAGGCCCAATGGGGTGTGTCTCATTCCACCCCGACAGACCCTGTTCACAGTGTGTGACACTGGGCCCGACACGGTAGGCCTCCTTTGGGAACCAGGATTCCCATATGCTCCTGATCATGGATTGACTAGAAAGATAATCCTGTTTGCTGTGGCACATGATATTAACTGTACAGATACAGATACAGATACTAAATAACTTATAAGACAACCATATTTATGGCACCTTTGATGTTTGGAGTACAATTTCACCTTATTTCAGCCACTCCAAATTCATTGTCTCCCTACTGAGTCTTGGAGACCCATGATATGGGATGGGGTGCAGCCTCCAAAGCCAATCCGGCCCCGACAGGATGGAAATACTGCCCTCGGGAGCTAGGAGATTTTCCATGCCCACCCTCATCCCACAAAATTCTCCGTCACACCCGAGCTCTTCTTTATCCTCGGTTCCTTTGTAGACTCCTTAGTAGACTTTTCAATCTAATTTCCTGCTGTGTTCATCCCTTGTAAATCATGAGCTGCTAGTAGCAGCCCTAGTGCCTATACCTATCCTAGCATCAGTGAATGCCACAAGTAACCCTCAGATACCTTTGGCTCGACCTGTACCTGTACCCATGGACAGGTTTACAGGTTCCCATGGGTATCAATGTGGTTGGCATCTATGGACCTCTGCAGACAGCCAGCACATACTTCATGAAACCCGTCCAACACTCCAATGGGCTTATTGGGGGTCCCGAAATGCATACCCATACCCATACCCATATCCAGCTGTACCTGTACCCCGACCTGAGCACCTCAATAAGCCGAAAGTAATATTATTCCGATACACCAGCCCAGCTGTCAGATCAAGTGTCACCTGTTCGTGGGCTAACTCCACTGGCCTGTCATCACAGGTTAAATCTCACGTCCGGGCTTACAACCTAGTCAGTAGGTGGAATATATTGAATTCTGTGGTTACAGGTCAGGCATGATACATGGTGAGTGCTACTTACAGATGGTGATATATTTGTTATGATCGTATTTTCACTTTTCACTTTATCTTATCTTATCTCGATCTTATCTTATCTACATCATATCGTACATGAGGACATCTTATCATTATCGCGCAGCATGACGCTGCCACAACGCAGCCTCATGGAATTTACATATATAAGTAGGGTACTTTCACTTGTATTCGATAGCTTGTTCTCTTGAGATTCCCGCTGGGTCTCTTGGCAATACAGTTCTCTTATCATCTTTCCACTTCATTCCTAAGTTTGGGCTCGCGACGTCGTTTGACTTAGCGTCGCCTCAACAGAAGAACAAGCTCTTTCTACTCGCCCGCCCAAACACACACCTCCTACTCCATCATCACTATCCCCGCCGTTTCGCACTTTTGCGTTAAAAGTCGCACTTCGTTATTATACGCGGACCCTAGCGTTAAGGGGGATCTCCCGGACTTCAGGGATAAGAAGAGAAATGCTTGGTGCACCCACCATATCTAGCGTTGCCGTTTGAGACACATAGGGAAACGTTGAGCCCGTCCTGTGTCGAGGTGACCAAAGGCCGACGCAACTAACCTTCGGGAAAGCTGCTGGCGCGTGTGACGGTTGGAGAGAGCAGACCGTACACGTCTAGATCGCAAAAGGTGTTCCAACCCCCGACCCTATTTCAGGATATCGACCAGTCCAGCGCGCATAGGGGTTCTGACCGCGTGGACTTCATTTTTCCGAGATCTTCCTTTGCTCGGGTAAATCGGCTACCTGGGTAAACAGATCGCTCTTTGGGTTTTTTCTTTTAGATTTTTTCTCGCCTAAGCGTTAGAACAGGGTTGCGCGCCCGACGCAAGGTACTACTGTTCAAAAAACAACCACTCCCCCTCATCACACCATCATGGCCGAAGGCACCAACGCCCAATTCGATGAAGAATTTGAACAACACCATGCACCATCACCCTTACCTCCGTTACCGCTGTTCAATCACCCCCCCCCACAAAATAACAACCATGGAAGGAAATTAGAAGTTGCCGCGGATCCCGGCAAATACAATGGATCCAAAGCAACGTTCACAGTATGGTGGACTAAGATGCTTGCATGGCTCAGGGTCAATCGAGAGCTATTCAATGGAGAAGAAGAAGTGTGCATTGCAGTGTGGTCGCGGTTGGACGGTCCCACGGCAGGAGTCTACGGGGAAACCCATTTGAATCAATGTATGGAATCGGAAGACTGGCCAACGTACCGAGAGCTAGTCGGCGAAATCACAACGAGGTTTCGTCCCACCACTGAGATCGAATGGGCCCGATCCAAAATCGAGAGCTTTAAGCAAGGTTCAATGAAGACCGATGATTGGATTATGCAATTCGGGACCCTGGTGATCAAGGGCAAGATTGAGGAAAGGCACGGTGTAACCCTTTTGGAAAGGAACGCCAAGGAATCTACATATCATGCAACAACTCTTCCAGCAAGGGAGGAGAAAGTCCACGGTGCAGGGCACCTGTGAAGAAATTTTGGCAATCGGCAGAGTGGAAGAGACTTTCGCAGCAAGACCAGGCATGAGGACTGGCAATAACTTTGGACAACAACGTAACACATGGGGCAATTGGCCCGCATATGGACAACAGCAGCAGCAACAACAGAGGCCCTTTGGGCAACAACAGAATGGGGGGTACCGTCCTCAACAACAAAATGGTCAACAACAACAACAGCAGCAACCACGACGGGATCCAAATGCAATGGACATCAATAGGAACCAGAGACGCGCTCCTGGGAATTGTTACAACTGCGGCGGACAGGGGCACTTTGCCCGGGATTGCAGACGGCCGCAGCGCAGGGTACAAGCGGCAATGATCGAACAGATCAACGAACAAGAGGAGGAAGAAATTTTGAGACAGATCAACGCGAGGCATCAAGCGTGCCAAGCTAATAATGGACAGCAGGGCCAACCAGCTCAGAACAATGGACAGGCTGCAGCGCAGCAGGATTTTGTAAACGTCAACCAGTAATTCCCCCGCTGGCTCTGACAAATTGATATGAACAATTGCCTATAGACTCTTACATACATAAAGACACTGTAAATTCTTGGTTTCAAAAGCTTACGGACGCGGCAGTTACATACAATAAAATACTATTGGACAAACCCAAAAAGGTAAAAACCCAAAAAAATAGCACAGATGAATCGGACTTAGATACGCTTGTAAACTATATCATTGGGGAGCCCTCGGCAACGAGGCTTGGTTTGTCCCCTACGGATGAATGCTTAATTCCCTGTTGCGAAGAATCAGATAATTTAACTAGGCAAACGGACTCTATGGGGGAACCATCTTTTATTCGATCTGCTTCTTTGGAAAAGGAGCTTATGATGAAAATCACGCTGGAAACGTTGCAGGACAAGCGCACATTTGATGTCGAAGCATTATCAGACTCAGGGGCAACAGGGATGTTCATAGATCTGGACTTCGCCAAAAGGAACAACATATCTTTTCCCATTCGGGTCTACAACATTGATGGCACACTTAACCAAGGAGGTTCGATCACGCATGAAGCAGTCATGGCTATGCGGTATAAAGGACACATGGAGATAGCAGTGTTTGAAGCATGCAACCTAGGAAAAGCTAAAATTATCGTTGGACATACTTGGCTGAAACGTCATAATCCAGAAATCGATTGGGAAAAAGCGGAAATTAAATTATCAAGATGTCCAGAAGAATGTGGCATGCGTCGAACACGTTACTTAAATAAAACTGCAAGGACCAAATGGGGTGGAAGAATGGAAGAAGTAGTAGAAGGAAATGAGGAAGAAGTGCAGGAGGAAGTAATCCACATGCTCAGGGCAGCTAAAGGAGAACCCTCAGATGAAGTACCGGCGGAACAGGTCGTCCCCCGGAAATATCACAAATATCTATCAGTCTTTGAAAAGAAAGCATCGGAGAGATTACCAGTCAGGAAACCATGGGATCACGCTATAGACTTAAAACCGGATTTTGTACCAAAAAAAGCCAAAGTCTATCCCCTGTCACCAGATGAAAGGAAAGAAGTATCCGAATTCGTAAACGATCAATTACGCAAAGGATATATTCGACCTACCAAATCACCACAAACTTTGCCAGTATTCTTTATACCCAAAAAAGACGGAAAGAAACGAATGGTACAGGATTACCGACACATTAACAGCTGGACCGTTCGCAATAATTATCCACTCCCGTTGATTCCGGAATTGATCGATAAATTAAAGGGAAAGAAAAGGTTTACCAAAATGGACCTCAGATGGGGGTATAACAATGTACGCATCAAAGAAGGAGACGAGTGGAAAGCGGCATTTACAACCCCAGATGGAGCCTTCGAACCAACAGTTATGTTCTTCGGATTAAATAATTCCCCAAGCACGTTTCAAACTATGATGAACGACATATTTAGAGACTTGATTGATCAAGGAGACGTAGTTATCTATATTGATGATATATTGGTAGCAACTGAAGGAGAAAAAGGACACAGTGAAATCGTGGAGGAAATTCTAAAAAGATTACGGGAAAACGACTTATTCTTAAAACCAGGAAAATGTTTCTTTGACCAAGATGAAATAGAGTTCTTAGGGTTAATTATTGGGAAAGACGGAATTCGAATGGATCCTTCAAAAGTAGATGCCATCAAACAATGGCCGAAACCAACAAAAGTCAAAGAAGTCCAGTCGTTTCCAATTTCTATCGAAGATTTGTCAAGGACTTCTCTAAAGTGGCAGGGCCATTACAGAAATTAACAAGGAAAGAAACAATCTGGAATTGGAAAGAGGAACAGGAGGAAGCGTTTGATATGCTAAAGAAATTATTTATGGAAGCACCTATATTAGTATCTCCCGATCCGGATCGGAAGTTGAGAGTAGAATCAGACGCATCGGACTTTGCTACAGGAGCAATTCTATCTATGGAATGTGAGGATGAGAAATGGAGGCCATGTGCCTTTCTATCTAAAGGATTGAATGACGTGGAACGAAATTACGATGTACACGATAAAGAAATGCTGGGCATAATTTGAGTGCTGGAAGCATGGAGACACCATCTTGAAGGAGCCAAACATGAGGTCGAGATCTGGACCGATCATAAAAACCTCGAGTACTTCATGCAGGGACGAAAGCTTAATCGCAGACAAGCACGCTGGGCGTTGTATCTAACATGTTTCAACTTTAAATTAATACACAAAGCTGGCACCTCAATGGGAAAGGCGGATGCTCTTTCGAGAAGGGTCGATCATAGAAAGGGGGTGGAAAATGACAACGAAGACGTAACATTATTAAAACCAGAATACTTCCACTTGCGAGCAATGGATCGAGGTCACATACTTATTGATGGAGAAGAAAGTAAACTATTAAAACGCATCAGGGATGCCAAGGAGTTTGATGAACAAGTGTTGAAAGCAGTGGAAGAGTTAAAGAAAACAAATACCAAAACATTGCGTGCAGATGAATGGCACGAAGAGCAGGGACTCTGGTTACATAGAGGAAAAGTTTATGTTCCGAAAAGTCAGACACTCAGGGAGGAGATAATTAAATTACACCACGACAACCCAGTTGCAGGACACCCAGGGCAGTGGAAGACCCTGGAATTGGTTACACATAATTATTGGTGGCCTAGTATTACAAACATGGTCAAAGCATACATCAAGGGCTGCGACAGATGTCAATGATCAAAAAACGTGCCTCAACTGCTAGCCGGTAAATTAAAAGCAAACACAGAACATGCAGGACCATGGAAACATGTTACAGCAGATTTTATTGTAGGACTTCCAGAAGCTCAGGGGTACAACGCAGTATTAGTTGTGGCTTGCAGATTGACAAAGCAATCACACTTTATCAAAACATGTGATGAAGTCTCAGCAGAAGGATTAGCTAAACTATATCGGGACGAAGTCTGGAAACTTCATGGACTGCCAGAATCGTTAACGTCAGACCGAGGACCACAATTTGCGGCAATATTTATGAAGGAACTAAATAAAATATTGGGGATCACAACTAAATTATCAACGGCGTATCATCCGCAAACAGACAGACAGACGGAACGCATCAACCAGGAGTTGGAGCAATATCTAAGATCATTTATTTCCCATCGGCAAACAGATTGGCCCGAATGGATGGCAACCGCGGAGTTCGCCTATAATAATAAAATTCACACGGCAACTCAGTTTTCGCCGTTCTATGTAAATTATGGGTTTAACCCTAGGATGGGCGTAGAACCTCGGAGGGCAGAAAAGTCAGAACCGGCAAAAGAATTCGCGGAGCGAATGAAGAAGATTCATGAGGAAGCGGAAGCGGCGCTAGTAAAAGCACGAGAAGAGATGGAACGGTATGCGAACCTGAAACGGGGTGATGCACCAGTTTACAAAGTTGGCAACAAAGTTTGGTTATCGACTAAAGACCTGAAGTTGAACCGACCCTTAAAGAAACTTGCCGAACGATGGATTGGACCCTATACCATAACCAAAATCATTTCGTCACACGCTGTAAAACTTAAATTACCGAAAACTTGGAAAATCCACCCGGTCATCAATGTATCACGAGTCCGATTATTTAAGGAACCACTATTTATATCACAAAGGGTGCAGGCACCAAACCCGATAGTTATCAATGGCGAAGAGGAGTACGATGTCGCGAAAGTTATTGACTCAAGGTTGAAGAGAGGAAAGCTGGAATATTTAGTGCAATGGGAGGGTCTGACTCAGGACCACAACACGTGGGAACCCGAGGATCACCTAGAACATGCCAAGGAAGCGGTGGAGGACTTCTTCAAATTAAACCCGAATGCACCCCGGCGCTTACGCGCAAACATCTTTGAAGGATTGGAATTTAAACCATATGAGAATTTCACGGACACCCCGGACGACATCATATCTCGCCTGGAAGTCGAGATCTAGAAAGGGGGTAATGTTATGATTGTATTTTCACTTTTCACTTTATCTTATCTTATCTCGATCTTATCTTATCTACATCATATCGTACATGAGGACATCTTATCATTATCGCGCAGCATGACGCTGCCACAACGCAGCCTCATGGAATTTTACATATATAAGTAGGGTACTTTCACTTGTATTCGATAGCTTGTTCTCTTGAGATTCCCGCTGGGTCTCTTGGCAATACAGTTCTCTTATCATCTTTCCACTTCGTTCCTAAGTTTGGGCTCGCGACGTCGTTTGACTTAGCGTCGCCTCAACAATATTGAGACCCTCAATATATCCTGGCCTCCCAACATGTGGTGCTAGGACTAGGCCCTCAATCGGGAGTCGCCATGCAGCATTCCCTTTTTAATTTGTCAGCATAGTTATTTATATTCCTTTCCAATCTTGATCCTGTCCTCTGAGTCGTTCTTGTAGGACTCATGTTATTCCGAACATATGAGATCATAAAATATATTATAATTATTTCTGCATAGTAATGGGTGTGGGGGGGGTACAGAAAAGCTGTGGGTCTCCATATGTCCTGTGTCCTGTTGCGTCTCTCATCCCGTCCCGTTGATCCCGTCCCGCCGTATCTCTCGTTAGTCCAGCCCCTTGATCCCCTGTCACTCATCTTGTTCCATCCGTCTCGCCTTGTCTTGGCCTCGCTTTCGTGTCCCCAGGTGGTTGACAGGGCCGCTGGGCACGAGGGACGGCCGTTGGGCACGTTGGGAGCGAGGGACGGCAGTTGGGCATGAGGGACAGGCATTGTGCACGAGGGATGCCGTTGGACGTTAGGGACAGGCGTTGTGTGTTAAGGATGGGCGCTGGGCACGAGGGACGGCCGTTGGGCACATTGGGGGAGCGAGGGACGGTAGTTGGGCATGAGAGATGGGCGTTGTGCACGAGGAACGCCGTTGGGCGTTAGGGACGGGCGTTGTGCATTAAGGACGGGTGTTGTGCATTAAGGACGGGCGCTGGGCATGAGGAACAGCTGTTGGGCATGTTGGGAGCGAGGGACGGCAGTTGGGCACGTTGGGGGACGGCAGTTGGGCGTGAGAGGCAACGAGTGGAGGCTGGTGGGTCGTCCCGTCCATCTCGCCCTGTCCACCATCATGTGACACCAGTAAAGTGTGTGGCGAAAAAACATATTTGACTCGCGCTACATGCTCTGCTCGACGGTTCTCTTAGATACAATGGGAATGTACTTAGTAAATGGTATTGTTTTGAATAGGACACCCCTGAAGCTGTACATCCGAGAAATGAAAACATCAGACGAAGGTGCAAGAATCAGCCCGAATCTCAACTTATAATCAAACTTGCCATATCTACTATGGTCGTCATTATCATTCCTCAATCTTGATGTTTTTTGCTGCATTGTATTCTTACTTGAATGTATCTTGAAGTCTAAATATATATATATATACCCCAATTTGTATGACGAGCTGAGCTCTGATGCACATAAAATGGAATATGTTTCCATTTATGTTTTTTTGGCAAGTTTTGTTAATAAGGCTGTCAGGATGGACAGTACAGGGAACTTGAGGGAAGAACTGTTGTAGCTATAGATCCTGTGAGTTGACAAGAACCAGCCAGAAATATGTCTTTCTTTTTTATGTCTTTTGCAGAGAAACATATTATAGAGTGGCACTGCGCAGGCGGCAGGCCGCGCACCCATCAACCACGACAAAAATAGATGCCAAGAAATCCCTTGATGGGACCAAGATCGTAATCTTGCACCACCAGGGCGCAAGAAGCAACTGTCAAGATGACAGCATGTGATGAAGCTAGAGCTGATATATCAGAGGCCATGATATATCGGACCTAAATGACAACTCATGATGTATCACGCTTGAGCTGTAGTTACAATTGTTTGATATATCAATACTACGTCTAGGGCTTGGGCTTATGTTATCACAGAAACTTTCCACTGGATGCCCTGACCCAGAACGATATCTGCCTGGCACTCGCAAACCGCGAGTCTGAGGATGGTCGATGCAGATCACACCGGAACTGTCCACTGCGAGATAACGGGGAGCATGATGATCAACATGGGGCTTGAGCTCGAGGAGCAGCAGTGAGTATTCTGATGCAGTATACAAGCTCTATTGTAACGACCCTCTTAAACAGGCGAAAATTGGGGCTTGATGTCGAGAATCTGGGCCCCCACGCAACGCCGTTGCAGTGCGCAAAAACCCAAGAGCGTACAACTGCTCTCCGGAAGCACATCACTTCATGGTTCGAAATCCAAATGCTGTACGTACCAGGCACTACTTTGCTGCGGGTTGAGGAGCAGCGGACGCCGAACGGGTCTTCTGACGTCCAGATATCTGATGTCATCGTGATTCCTACAGATTCAGCTATTAGAACTATTTCGGGCTAGTACTAGTTCCTACTAGTTCAAAATAGTTCAATAATCACAAGCTGAATAATCTAGGTCAAAACGTCACTAGGGAGTTGCTAGGGAGTGATGAGATGATGCCATTGCATTGCCAAGAGATGATTAGTTCTAACATATCTAATAGTTTCGGCATACAATAGCTATAGTTCATCATTGGTAGAACTACAACTTTACTGGGATCCATGAATTATAAGATAAGAAGACTATTGTTGGCAACTCTTTGGGCTAGTAAAACTTGTTGTCTAGTGACGAGTCAAATAGCCCAAAATAGACCAATAGGATTTTGTGGAAGTGCTGATGGTGAAGCTCTGGCTTCCTTCTGCAATTGGTTGTTGAACTTCATGTGACCGTCACTTGCAAGACGTTGAGTGGGTATTGCGCGGAGCACAGGCAAATGATGCTCTCAACACAATACGCCAGCACCTTCGCCTTGATAGCTTCCTGACAAAAAGGAAGAAGGACTGGTCACGCGGCGTGAGAGCAAATACGCGATCTCTGACCATGATTGAGCAGAATCATTGGAAAATGAGAGCTGCCGTTGAGAAGTACCGTGCAGCATACAAAGCACTGGATGCACTTGGAATGGTGATGGCAAAAGCTGACGTATGGAAGAATTCGCTCAAGATCTTGAAAGACGGAGACATTCTTGGTTTACACAAGACAAAATGCAAACTTTGGCCTCTGCAAATGATAATGAGAAAGGGTTTGTAAAGTAAAATTTTGTGAACAAGACTTTGGCTGCACAGAAAGAAAACCTTTCTTTGCACCAAAAAATAATGCAATACTTTGAATTTGGCTATAATATTCTGAAAGAATTTGGCATCTAAGTAATAAGATATTTTGCTGAGGGGAAAAAACATATTTCTCTGGACAAAAGTTGAAAGAGAAAGTAATGGGAAATTTGTATTTTTCACATTTCATTTAGACATTAAGAATGTTTTGGTTTTGCATTTGCCATGTGTTCTGCCAAATGATTATTTTGTCAATTGTTTTCAAAACATATTTTGCATGTGCCAAAGTTTTTTTTTTCGTTTTTCGCACATGCGAAATTTGAAAACATTTGATTTGGCACATGCAAAATATGTTTTGAAAACAATTGACAAAATAATCATTTGGCAGAACACATGGCAAATGCAAAACCAAAACATTCTTAATGTCTAAATGAAATGTGAAAAATACAAATTTCCCATTACTTTCTCTTTCAACTTTTGTCCAGAGAAATATGTTTTTTCCCCTCAGCAAAATAACCCTAAGAACTCTATTTCGTCTCTGTCAAAGAAACATTTTCCTGGTTTTAAGAATAAGTCGTTTTCTCATAATCTTTTTAGAATTTCTTCCACGATTTCACTGTGTCCTTTTTCTCCTTCGGTTGCTACCAATATATCATCAATATAGATAACTACGTCTCCTTGATCAATCAAGTCTCTAAATATGTCGTTCATCATAGTTTGAAACGTGCTTGGGGAATTATTTAATCCGAAGAACATAACTGTTGGTTCGAAGGCTCCATCTGGGGTTGTAAATGCCGCTTTCCACTCGTCTCCTTCTTTGATGCGTACATTGTTATACCCCCATCTGAGGTCCATTTTGGTAAACCTTTTCTTTCCCTTTAATTTATCGATCAATTCCGGAATCAACGGGAGTGGATAATTATTGCGAACGGTCCAGCTGTTAATGTGTCGGTAATCCTGTACCATTCGTTTCTTTCCGTCTTTTTTGGGTATAAAGAATACTGGCAAAGTTTGTGGTGATTTGGTAGGTCGAATATATCCTTTGCGTAATTGATCGTTTACGAATTCGGATACTTCTTTCCTTTCATCTGGTGACAGGGGATAGACTTTGGCTTTTTTTGGTACAAAATCCGGTTTTAAGTCTATAGCGTGATCCCATGGTTTCCTGACTGGTAATCTCTCCGATGCTTTCTTTTCAAAGACTGATAGATATTTGTGATATTTCCGGGGGACGACCTGTTCCGCCGGTACTTCATCTGAGGGTTCTCCTTTAGCTGCCCTGAGCATGTGGATTACTTCCTCCTGCACTTCTTCCTCATTTCCTTCTACTACTTCTTCCATTCTTCCACCCCATTTGGTCCTTGCAGTTTTATTTAAGTAACGTGTTCGACGCATGCCACATTCTTCTGGACATCTTGATAATTTAATTTCCGCTTTTTCCCAATCGATTTCTGGATTATGACGTTTCAGCCAAGTATGTCCAACGATAATTTTAGCTTTTCCTAGGTTGCATGCTTCAAACACTGCTATCTCCATGTGTCCTTTATACCGCATAGCCATGACTGCTTCATGCGTGATCGAACCTCCTTGGTTAAGTGTGCCATCAATGTTGTAGACCCGAATGGGAAAAGATATGTTGTTCCTTTTGGCGAAGTCCAGATCTATGAACATCCCTGTTGCCCCTGAGTCTGATAATGCTTCGACATCAAATGTGCGCTTGTCCTGCAACGTTTCCAGCGTGATTTTCATCATAAGCTCCTTTTCCAAAGAAGCAGATCGAATAAAAGATGGTTCCCCCATAGAGTCCGTTTGCCTAGTTAAATTATCTGATTCTTCGCAACAGGGAATTAAGCATTCATCCGTAGGGGACAAACCAAGCCTCGTTGCCGAGGGCTCCCCAATGATATAGTTTACAAGCGTATCTAAGTCCGATTCATCTGTGCTATTTTTTTGGGTTTTTACCTTTTTGGGTTTGTCCAATAGTATTTTATTGTATGTAACTGCCGCGTCCGTAAGCTTTTGAAACCAAGAATTTACAGTGTCTTTATGTATGTAAGAGTCTATAGGCAATTGTTCATATCAATTTGTCAGAGCCAGCGGGGGAATTACTGGTTGACGTTTACAAAATCCTGCTGCGCTGCAGCCTGTCCATTGTTCTGAGCTGGTTGGCCCTGCTGTCCATTATTAGCTTGGCACGCTTGATGCCTCGCGTTGATCTGTCTCAAAATTTCTTCCTCCTCTTGTTCGTTGATCTGTTCGATCATTGCCGCTTGTACCCTGCGCTGCGGCCGTCTGCAATCCCGGGCAAAGTGCCCCTGTCCGCCGCAGTTGTAACAATTCCCAGGAGCGCGTCTCTGGTTCCTATTGATGTCCATTGCATTTGGATCCCGTCGTGGTTGCTGCTGTTGTTGTTGTTGACCATTTTGTTGTTGAGGACGGTACCCCCCATTCTGTTGTTGCCCAAAGGGCCTCTGTTGTTGCTGCTGCTGTTGTCCATATGCGGGCCAATTGCCCCATGTGTTACGTTGTTGTCCAAAGTTATTGCCAGTCCTCATGCCTGGTCTTGCTGCGAAAGTCTCTTCCACTCTGCCGATTGCCAAAATTTCTTCACAGGTGCCCTGCACCGTGGACTTTCTCCTCCCTTGCTGGAAGAGTTGTTGCATGATATGTAGATTCCTTGGCGTTCCTTTCCAAAAGGGTTACACCGTGCCTTTCCTCAATCTTGCCCTTGATCACCAGGGTCCCGAATTGCATAATCCAATCATCGGTCTTCATTGAACCTTGCTTAAAGCTCTCGATTTTGGATCGGGCCCATTCGATCTCAGTGGTGGGACGAAACCTCGTTGTGATTTCGCCGACTAGCTCTCGGTACGTTGGCCAGTCTTCCGATTCCATACATTGATTCAAATGGGTTTCCCCGTAGACTCCTGCCGTGGGACCGTCCAACCGCGACCACACTGCAATGCACACTTCTTCTTCTCCATTGAATAGCTCTCGATTGACCCTGAGCCATGCAAGCATCTTAGTCCACCATACTGTGAACGTTGCTTTGGATCCATTGTATTTGCCGGGATCCGCGGCAACTTCTAATTTCCTTCCATGGTTGTTATTTTGTGGGGGGGGGTGATTGAACTGCGGTAACGGAGGTAAGGGTGATGGTGCGTGGTGTTGTTCAAATTCTTTGTCAAATTGGGCGTTGGTGCCTTCGGCCATGATGGTGTGATGAGGGGGAGTGGTTGTCTTTGAACAGTAGTACCTTGCGTCGGGCGCGCGACCCTGTTCTAATGCTTAGGCGAGAAAAAATCTAAAAGAAAAAAACCCAAAGAGCGATCTGTTTACCCAGGTGGCCGATTTACCCGAGCAAAGGAAGATCTAGGAAAAATGAAGTCCACACGGTCAGAACCCCTACGTGCGCTGGACTGGTTGATATCCTGAAATAGGGTCGGGGGTTGGAACACCTTTTGCGATCTAGACATGTACGGTCTGCTCTCTCCAACCGTCACACGCGCCAGCAGCTTTCCCGAAGGTTAGTTGCGTCGGCCTTTGGTCACATCGACACGGGACGGGCTCAACGTTTCCCTATGTGTCTCAAACGGCAACGCTAGATATGGTGGGTGCACCAAGCATTTCTCTTCTTATCCCTGAAGTCCGGGAGATCCCCCTTAACGCTAGGGTCCGCGTATAATAACGAAGTGCGACTTTTAACACAAAAGTGCGAAACGGCGGGGATAGTGATGATGGAGTAGGAAGTGTGTGTTTGGGCGGGCGAGTAGAAAGAGCTTGTTCTTCTGTTGAGGCAACGCTAAGTCAGATGACGTTGCGAGCCCAAACGGTTGAACTTAGGATGTGGAACGTGGAAGGATGAAGACGGCTGTATTGCCAAGAGACCCAGCGGGAATCTCAAGAGAACCAGCTATCGAATACAAGTGAAAGTACCCTACTTATATATGTAAATTCCATGAGGCTGCGTTGTGGAGCGTCATGCTGCGCGAGATGTCCTCATGTATGATATGATGTAGATAAGATAAGATCGAGATAAGATAAGATAAAGTGAAAAGTGAAAATACGATCATAACATTTTGCATATGTGTTGAGGTATGAGAGACTTATGCTCCCCATCCAGCCCTTCGTATTCAATGGTGTCGCGCCCATGCTCGAAAGATGCGGTGGAGTGAACATCAGCAAATCCAGATGTTTGGCCGTAGCAAACTGTAGTAAATACTGTGATGCTGTAGCACTGTAGTGTCCCATAGTGCACCATAGTGCTGTACCATGGCAGTGCAGTAGTATTGTAGGGGCTGTAGTACGATGTAGTAATGTAGTATGTGGTAGCACCATAGACATGTACTGATGCAGTATATCGTAGCATCATGAGACTAAAATTCATTATTTTTGCAAAGTGACCAGTTCCGTGTTCTTGTCTAAGTCCATTCAAGCTCCGCTCAGTTATATCCAGCCATGTTGCTCATTGTGATTGATACTCATCTTTTCTTGACTCTACCATCATCTCCTCCCACTTTTGTTGCTCCCTTGTGCCCAACGGCCGTCCTGTGTGCCCAACGACCGCCCCTCCATGCCCAACGGTTGTCCCGTGTGCCCAACGGCCGCCCCTCACACCCAAGAGCTCCTCTCTGTCCCCAATGGCTGCCCCCGTGCCCAACGACCACCCTCCATGCCCCACGACTGCCCTGTGCCCAATGACCGCCCCTCCGTGCCCAACGGCCGCCCCTCGCACCCAAGAGCTCCTCTCCGTCCCCAATGGCTGCCCCTGTGCCCAACGACCGCCCCTCCGTGCCCAACGGCCATCCCGTGTGCCCAATGGCTGCCCCCATGGCCAACGACCGCCCTCCATGGCCAACGACCGCCCCTCCGTGCCCAATGGCCGCCCCTCGCACCCAAGAGCTCCTGTCCGTCCCCAACGGCTGCCCCCGTGCCCAACGACCGTCCCTTGTGCCCAACAGCCGTCCTGTGTGCCCAACAATCACCCCTCGCACCCAAGCAGACCACTCACAAAACGCACAAGAACGGCAGGTGGGCAGACACGCGAATGATGGGAGGCGGAAGGTGCACAACGCGAGAATGGCAGGAGGCGGGCGAAGAACGGCACAGGATACGCGAGAATGGTGGGAGGAACGACGTGAGGTGAGCAATGCACGGGCGGGGATGTGAGGACCATCGCCCTAGCATGACGCGAGAGGGAAACGAGCATGATGCGAGAACTGAGGGAGACAAGCACGACATAAGAATAGACGGAGACGAGCACTGCAGGAGACAACAAAGGCGGGAGACGCGCGGTCGACAATGCTATCTTATATATACATCGTCATTCGTGCGCATACCAGGAGCCTGTACTTCATTACACATTGAATTTTTTCATTCGACCCGAAGTCCTGTGGGCCATGATGTAGTATGAATGAAAAATTTGCCAATTATATGTTCCGAACCTCCTCTGCCTTGTACTATATAATGCTACAAAGTGTGTAGGTGTCACTACAGAGTGCTACACATTAAATATACCCTCACTACAGCACTACAAGTCACTACAGCACTACATAGCACTACATAGCACTGTGTAGCAAGGTCAGACTTTGCTGATGAAGAGGTGGAGCTCCTGCTCGAGGAGATGCGCCGCGTGCGCCGGTTTCTCGAGTGGCATGCAGGATGGTGGGTTGAGCGCGCCAATTGGTGAGAATGCGTTGACAAGGGAACCCTGGAGGGCCGCAGCACACGCTACACTGGCCACGGTCCGGTCCGGTCCGTGTCCAGGCATTTTTGACTGGACCTGGACCCGCACCTAGGGGTCCAGTCCGAGCATCCAGCGGACCTAATTTTTAAGCTCAAAACCCGCTGAGTTCACGGCTAGTGTACAGAAAAAAACCTGTATGCAAAAACCATCACGAAATCGTGCCGCATCCACAGAACGGCAGGCTCTCGTCTAAGCGGGCCTTTTTTCTACACACAAATGCGGTGTATTTGAGATAGAAATGAAGAGAAACGAATTAGAACTCACAGAGGTATGTTCCATTCTTTCCAATGGAAGTTGATGAGTTCGTTGATCAGACGTCTGTCGATCACGTGACCGCGTCGACGCGTTCCGTAACCATGATTCATGATCCACGAAGTCATTGACCCATCCTCTCTCATTCCACACCCCATGTCCGATGTTTTTTTTTTGACATCGGACACTGGCAGATTAAAGGACCAGGTTCATGAGAGCCGGGTACGGCATGATTCGGGCTTGCAGTGGCTCAAGGGACTGATGAGAGGGATAATCATATCCCAGTGAGTTCTCATTCGTTTTCTTTCGTTACTATCTCAAAAATATCCCAATTATGTGTAGATCAAGAGCCTGCATAGATGAGAGCCCGGAGCTTACGGGGTGTGGCGCGATTTCGGGCTGTTATGGGTGCAGGGGCTATGGGAAAGAATAAATCATATCCTGGTGAGTTTCCATCCGTTTCCCTTCATTTATATCTCAAATCCATCCCATTTATGTTTAGATTAAATGCCTGGGTCGACGACAGCCCAGCGTTTCGCGGATATCGCGCGATTTTCGATTTTTATGGGTCAAGGGGTTGAAGTGATGTATAAATCACAACTCGGTGCGTTCTTATTCGTTTCCCTTCGTTTCTATCTCAAATTCATGCCATCTATGTGTAGATTGAATGCCCAGGCAGACGACAGCCCAGCGTTCCACGGATATGGTGCGATTTTATATTTTTATGTGTCAAGGGGTTGAAGTACTAATTTATCTGAGTAGGTCATGCATGGATTCTTTTCATTTCCGTCTCGAAAGTACAGTATTTATATGTGGAAGAAATGGTTGAGTAAATGAGATCACACGACACGTCAAACACGCTGCCGAAGTTAATCAGAATCTGAGGTGGGTCCAGCAGGTCCGAACCCCCGGTCCAGGTCCAACACACCTCTGGACCTGGACCTCTAAGGAGGTCCGAGTCCGCCAGATGCAAGGACCCGCACCCCGGACCTAGGGTCCAGTCCAGGTCCGAACCGCGGTCCGGAGGTTCGAGGACCGAACCGTGGCCAGTGTAGCATACGCCCATCGCCAGGCTTCGAATCGTCGTCAGATGAAGGAGAATTTCGAGGAATTGTGGCGATCTGTTGGCTTGTGGATGGCATCCGGTGAGGTCACTGGGAATGACAAAGGAGAGCGAGTTCAAGAGCATGTTGATGAAGAGGCGGAAGCCGTTAATGTGTATTTGTCAACTCCCTTGGTACAAGTACATACTGTTTAAGTGTCGCAACAAAATTCAAAATTCATCTGCATCTGGCACCATCGGATTCGGCAGCGTATCTGCTAGTGAACCGTGTGAACCTCAGTGGACTGTGAGTCAGCTGAATCCAAACAAAACTCCCCCCCTCATCGCATTTGGCAAGGGAGGCGGCGTCGCTGTTGACAGCTATGATGGCGGGACAGTCGCGAGGCTCACACGGACAGTCAATCAATCATACAGTACGGGACCTGATGGCCCGCGGCACTGGAGTCGGAGACTCAGTGGGTGGTACTGTAGCTACAGTCATTCTTGCACCTCGGCTAAGACTGTAACTACAGTTGTTCGTGCAAGTGCATTTGACAGTAAGTACAGTAATTTATTGCACTTCTCTGCCACTATCTGGTGCCCCCCCCCCCCCACCCCAGGTCCGGGATTCCCGTTCCGCCACCCCCTTGTATCGTGGTCTCTTTTCGCTGCTATGATGTCCGCTTCCATCTCCTTCACTCTACTGCGCAGCGTTTGTAGCTCGAATATGCTTCCGGGGTAGAGAGACGGGGAAGAACGCGGAGGAGCAGGGACGACAGCTTCCTGAGAATCAGCTTGGTTAGATCCGGCTGTGGGATTAGGTTGAGCTGGGCCCTTGGTCACGCGCTCTTGCTGCGCTTTCGACAAGCCATCCAAATCTGTCGACGACCAGCGCGCATGGAAGGCTAATACATCGTCCAAATCGACGCAAGACAGTCGCGCCTTCAGGTCAACCAACTCGGAGAACTGCGACTTCAGATCCTCGTGTTCTGCGCAGAGTTCGCCGTGGGCTGTTTCGTATGCCTTGGCCTCCTTCTCCCAATTATCCTTCAGGTCGAGGACATGAGCGAACTTCGCTTGGAGCTTGTCGTGGGGTTGTTTGAGGGCTACTCTTGCCATGCTCTCTGCCTCTCGCTGTCGCCGAGCCTTATCTCTGTCCCGGCACACTTTGGTAAGATTCCCTTCCAGGTCTGTGACTAGTCGACGCAGCGTTTCAACGGAAACACTTCCACAGTCGGACGGACCTGAAAAAAGGTCGTGAGGGTCGCGCAGGAGGAGAAGCAGGAAAAGCGGCACTATAGAGTACCACCGGGTTCTGAAGCATGGTTTTGTTGGACAGTCTTGTTCGATGCTTGTTGCTTCGAGTGCCGGGTCACGATAACACTGACACCAAAATCTTTACCCCACAGAACAGGGTCCGGGTTAAGAGGCGTACAGGACACGGGTGGAGAGGGAAGGCGTATCCGTTCCTGTGGCAGTTCGTCAGAGAAACATTTGTCAACACCAAAAGATTCACGCTCACCTTCCGGTTGTCCTACATCTGATCGTCCATCCGCACCTTCAGACAGATTTTTCAGGGAAGCTTTAGATTTTTGCTTGTGTTCTATGATTTCGCCTTCTGCGTTGTAAGAGTCCCCAGAGGCGGCCGTGGTTCCCGTGATCTTGGCCATGGGCAGAGGCTCAAATTCGGTCAGTAATTTCTGACGCTACTGGCCGCGACAGTGTCGCGGGTCAGCGCTGACGGAGTTGTGAATGATGGTGGTCAAGGTTGAAACCAATCCCGCTCCGCCAAGCGCGCCGGTATCCGACCCTTGCCAGCCATGTACCACGGGTAATGTATTCAAAAATTATTGGATGGAACATGGATCGTGTCACCACCTTAAACCATTTGAAATTCAAAATGGCGGGGGGAAAATATGCTGCAGTGCTCCGGGGATGTATGGATTTTAGAGAGGTATTGGGTGAACCCTCCCCCACCCTGTCTGCTCCGCAACGACCTAGCCTCTAGATCGACATGCTCATCCTGAGAAACTGTGAGCGACAGCACTAACACAAGCGCCGGACCAATTGCCTTATCAATAAAAGTTTCCTCGAGGGTCTTGGCTTTCCCGCCTCTCACCTCCGCGTCGGCGTTTTCCTATACTTACTTAGGCCTCGTAATCATCCCTCTCTGCAAGAGCCAAAAATAAAAATCAGCATTGCAACAAAATTCCACGCAAAGTGAGACGGCCTACCTACCCATGATAATCAGGACAGAATCCAGTATGTCTTCCTGATACTTACTAGGCGATGGCAGTCTTCATCAGGATGATATGTAGCAAAACATAACCGGGTTCTACGAGCGTGGAAGGGAGAAATCAGTGCTTGCCATCATGTGAAATGTACGTTCGAATCCACGAAAGTCAAAGAACGGATCAAATACGATAGACGCAATGCCAGATGCTGAGGAAATCCTTCACGTAGCATGGAGATGCGCAACACTGCTAACGAGGACATCCCGCCTGACAACACCAAGTCGAGGTACCCAGCGGGGGGGAGTCGTCCGGTGGGATTTCCCTCGCAGGCGTCTCTGGTTTAGGATGATGATTCTTAGGCTCTGTCAGGGGGAAGGCTTGGGTTGTCACGTTGCACCAGGATGGCCAGCTTATACAGCAGCATACCCAATAAAATGCCCAGCGAACCTGTTCGGAAGGGCCAATAAGCTCTCCTTTTTTCCGACACTGAATTCTCTGCATAAGAAAGATCAGAAAATTCGTTGAGTTTGAACAGAAACTTGAGAAAATCTCCGTCAAGGTCACGTCAGGCCCGTTCTATCCAGTCCCCGATGGGGGCTGGCGTCGAGTCCTCCCTGAACGTGAATCCAAACTCAAGTCTCATGCCTGATCATTGTTTTGCAAGCTAGCTGCCCATTTGCTTCATGGACGATGATGAATATCTTGGCTAACGCCAAAAAACTAGTCGTCGATGAATCAGCGATGTTTCTAAAGGTTCATCGACAAGACAAGATACCATAAGAAGTCCCCTCCCAAAACATCATGATAAAAAGCAAATCGCATTATCCTAACCACATAATACATACATACAACAAACGATGGAGCATGAGGATGGGTACAGACAACCTGGTAGAGGAAGAGAGCATGATAACATCCACAGCGTAGAACAGTAGCATGGTACGAACGGGGAAGGCAACACCAAACGACAATGGCAATAAGTTATCACAAGGAGAAAGTCAAGGCAGACATTTACAGCGAGGGAGGAGTGAGGTGGAGATACAATTGAACGAAGAGGGCATCGCTGGATGGCAGACGACAAGGAAGGGGTATCATACAGTTTGCGACGCAATGGGTGTGCATGGACAAAACTCCTGGAGAAAGGATCAGCCCGACGTTCGAATACAGGAGGAAACAATCGTACTCATGAACAATCAATCATCGCTGTCATCCGCCTCACCGTCACTCGACGGCCCACCCTTCCGTTCTTCCTCCTCTTCGTCTTCGTCCTCTTCAGAATCCTTGGCAGGTTTCTTCTTGGGCTTCGCTTTTGTCGCCGTCGTAGCCTTGGACTTGGTAGCCTTTTCTTTAGGGGGGGCCCTCGCCTTGGGCTCCCTGGGTTTGCGTGCCTTGGGCTCAGCGCCGCGGTTGGGGTTCTCCGGTGCGTCTTTCCAGAGGAGGGCCATCTGCGTGAGGGGAAGAGTCAATCAGCATCAGGCGGACAAAATGAGGCTTGCAATAGGAACGGCAGGTGTCGGATGGCTCGCATATATATCAACCCGGCACCTGTCAGCGCCGGGAACGAGATGCTCAAGGGATGAGCCGTGATGGTGGAATGTGGGACGTAGCCTGCAGAGTCGTGGACAAAAACTAAAACACTAACCTGAGCCATGGCTTCCTTCGCACGTCCAGGGTTCTTCTCGTTCCACTCCTTCATATGAGCTTTGCAGAAGAGCTGGTACGCGGTCGGCTCGCGCTTGGGCTTGTCTGCCTTATCTAACGAGGTCGGGAGAGTCAGTCCGACGACGACGGGCAAAAGGCGGCGATGGACGGCAGGCGGACGGCCACGGCAGGGAGAACAACCGCATATACGTGGCGTGTACGACTTTTCCCGGCTTTTGTCCATCCATGAGAAAGAAGGAAGCCACAAGACACACCTGCTTTGGGCTTCGTCTTCTTGTCATTAACCGCCCTCGTCGCCGTTTTTGACTTTTTCTCTGTATCAGAATTCGATCGATGAGCACACAGCAGGCCGGCACAAGAGTCCAGAGAGAGCGAAAAACAGACCTGTCGCGACTTTGGCCATTTTCAACGTTCAAGTAGGGAGGAAAGGAGGGCCTAGGTGTGATGGGGGAAGAAGATGGGGGTAGAAAGAGGGCGAAAGGATGGACAGGAAGGTGGGACATGTTCTTTATAACGCGTCGTTCGTCGGGCCTTGAATATGTTCAGCTCTGGGTTGGCTGTTGAAATCGATCATCAAAAATCGATTCAACAAACCACACAGTCACGCGGTCACGTGTATGGTCTGTGCGTGCATGCAGCAGATTGCCAAACCAAACAGTTTAGCGTTGCCAACGCACGAGGCGTACGGGCAAGTCAAGTCGTGGATTTTTACATTCCTTACTGCGCAATAATCAATCTACCATACCCGGCGCGCCGCGCAGTTCGGTTTAACCACGGATTCAACCGCGTGTACCTTTTCTCTCCATTGAGTCTCCAATTTTGTTCAAGGATGAGCGCTCAGCATCATTTCAATCGATGCACAACGCGATAACACTCGGTTCATGTCCCGCGCATTGCAGTGAGAGTGCTTCATACGCGGTCAATTCTAAGGTGGCTTTACAGCTCTCTTTTTCGACGCAGCTAACTTCGGAACGATAATATCAAGGGATCACGATACTCCCGAGGCACACGGATTGAGCGGTCCTCACTGCTTACCGCTTAGCGTTCAGCCCAGGGCTATGACATATACTGTAATCTACGTGCTGACTGGAAGCCTAGGTGATGAATATTAACGCTCCCCTCTTACTCGCACGGCATTCATAGAGAAAGAGTCTCAGATCTGACCTCCCTTCCACGCTTTCTCCTAAACCCCTGATTCGCATTTTTCTTCTGTGTCACTTGATTGTCGACAGTGTACCCTGCAATTCGTGTACATATCCTCGTTGCAGGTCAAATGGAGAACGCAGATCTAACAATAGAAGCGCTCGGGCAATCCCTTGCGCGGCATAAAAAGGTGCGTTCGCGCCGTAAATCTCTACCAATACGCTTTAGTTAACGCGGCCCCAAAATCAGGGAATAGAAAAAGAACAAAGGGTAATAGCGACCCTCGAGCAATGTATTTCAGCGGTCGAATCGGCCTACCAAGGAAGCCCGGTTGATGGCGGCAAGAAATTGGCCAGCGAGGCCATTCCAGTAGCCACCGAGACTCTTCCAGAGCCCACTTTGGACGACAGCGACGGCGTCTATCGGTGCACCGAATGTTGCTGGGAAGTCGTCGATGGGAAATGCCAAGGTTGCGAAAAGGAGTTCGAAGTACTGGAGGTGTGTCTGACGATGACTCCTCTTCGCCGTCCTTTTCACTAGACCGGTCTCTGTTTGCTCAAAGGACCAAGAAAACGACTCTTACGCAGGCATAACCCAGTTCCAGCGTGGTGAGACGCCGGTCCCCTCTGGTCTGTCGAATAGTCACCTTCGCGATCTTCCCGCCGGATATGACCGCGAAGAATATGAGGCCCTCCTCCAGCGCGGCGCCACGGAATTGATGATAGCGAGGTACCAGCTCACGTTCACTCCCGAGAACGGAATTTTTGCGTACGCCGACAACTATCTCTTTGATGAGTTTTCCGGGCCGCAGATGGAACAGGGGGACAAGTGGAAGATTCAGCTGGGGAGACGGTTCCGTCTCGATGTAGACGACAAGGAAGGCGCACAGTTCATCGAGGGGTTGTTGGAAGACGCGTTTGTTTTCCCAACGAAAAATAATGGATGGGAAACCGTCCAGGAGACGTTCGGGATATGGGTTACTAGGTTGGCGGACAAGACAAAAGGTGATGGCGGGGTGAAGGCAGCTGGTAGCATGGAGAAGGAAGACGCAAGTGCAAGGGACGGGGGCGATGGCGAAGACGGGACCGAGGATGGAGATGAAAACGAGTTTCATCAGCCTGTTGATGGGCCCCTTCGATTCCAGGATTATGAAGACACTGATACAACCATGGGCAGCGATGAAGAAGGTGAAGATGCAGAACCTGAAGATGTAGAGATGGCGCAGGCTGGGGTCATCATCGTCGCGAGTGTCTGGGACGCTTTGTACGAAAGCGATGAAGAGGAGGAAGGACAGGCCGCCCGGGAAACGGGTTCAGAAGCAGGCCACAACGCACAATGTGGTGGGGAGATATACGAATTTGATTCGGATACGGATGGAAGCGATCTCTCGGATGAGATGCTGAGCGGCGATGACGTAGAAAACCCATCTTCTTTTCCGTGTGTCTCTGGTGTTGCGCAGTCCAAAATGTAATAGAAGGCTCTCACAATATATTGCATCAATTTTACTGCTCAATATCCCCTGTTCTCCGGAGCTGACGTGCGTTATCAGGTCCTTCAAGTTGCGAAGATCATTGAACGTTGTGTCGCGTGTACGCGTTCTTCCACGTGACATCCTCAACCAACATCAGCAAGTTGCTATTTTACTGGCGAGCTTTTCGCGCTTTTTAGCTTGTGGCCAGCTGAAAAGCTACAAGCTGACAAGATCCAGTACTACATGACAGTTCTGTGTAATAATAAAGTGTAGAAATCTATCCTGTCAAAAATTCATGGGCATGGTGGTCAACATAGTGGTTTACGTAGTAGGAGTTGAAGGCATCGAGTGAGACCTCATACTGAAAGTCTTCAGGAAGGAAACCCGATCCATATACAGGCAGAAGGTGGGCGCCGCGTGCAACACTCTCGAGATGTATAATTTCAAGAGTCCGTGACCTTCCTTCGTGCTCTGGACGTACAACCCACATTCCTGTAGCCTCATCTGGTTCATCTCTGTCAGGAACGAACCAATTCACAAGCGCACAGGGCACGGTTTCGTCGAGGTAGGCATCATAGTATGAGAAGAAGAGTAAAACACGGGCAACCAGCATCCCATGCATCCCTGCTTGTGATTCATCGAGCACGACGAAGACGGTGTCATGGCGGGGTCCTTCATTATACCACGATGGGTTTGAACGAATACGTTCGCGATACATTCCGCCAGCGCCACACAAATCACTTGGTGCATAGAATTGTGCAACAGCCGAATGGTAAACGTGGATCTTCCCATCGAAATGCACATGTTCTTCCAAGTTGACGGGGTGGCTTTCTGCGTTGGGGTGACGTTGGGAGTAAAGGAATTTTCGAAGCGCATGTGGGAAGCGGGGTTGATTAATGTTCCTTGCCAACGCTTCAAGGGTTTTGGGATATTTCGGTTCTATTGGATGGATATCGTTAGCGTGGCTCCAGTGAAACGAGGTGTGTCGACATACCATGTCTGGAGGAGAGTGTTACTGATGACAATGCTCTTGGACCAGAGACAGGCCCCACATCCTCGTCATCTTCCTTGTTTTCCTCGTCATCGCGTTCATCATTATTGCTGTCTTCATTGTCCTCGTTCATGACGTCAATCTCCGAGTCCGAGTCGCTGCCAATGGGGCCAGACAAATGTCTGCGTTGAATGTGTGCCATGTAGGCTGAAGTGGTACCAACCATCATGCCCCGTTTGACATAAACTCGGTGTAAAGCGGCCAGCTTGTCAAGCCGATTGATGGTGCGCACCATCTGCGCAAGTGCCCTATAACGACTGGAACGTCGCCACGGATTCTTGACAGCAACAATATGTTTTGATTCGGTGATCGAGGAGCAAAGGCCATTCGGAGAGCCAAAATTCATGATACCAGTCACGTAGTGCAGTAAGGCATGTTGTCGAGGTAGAGAGATGTCAGCCCGAACACCCGCTTCGATGAAGACCTCGCGAAGTTGGTGGAGACGATCAAGTTCGTACTGAATTCGTTTGATGTCTGCCGTTGTTATCGCATTTCGGCGAAAAAGGAAGCAGAGCTCCATAAACGAAGCAAGGCATTGAACCATTTTTGGTGGTAAGTGCCCGCTAATCGCTGCAAGATACACCTGTAACTTCTGGTTCAACGGAGATGTGAAGGTTCCATTGAATGCTGAATCAAATACCTTCATAAGTGCCTTCGAGTCGTCGCCGGTCCACTGGGAAAAGTTTCGGCCATCTGGGAAGCGACGCAGTCCGGGATATGCTGGAACAGCAGAAATCCTGATCAAAGACTGTGAGAATAGTAGTAGATTTCGTCCACACCCCTTACCGCCGATCAATGTCTTGAATGATTTCAAGGGCCCGAGTCTCGCCATACGTTATGAAGAGGTATTCATTGACCCATGTGACATAGTGGTCTTTGAACGTGCCCTTGATCAACTGGTGGAGGAGATCGGGCGACAGGAGTTCATGAATGTCTGCATGAGGAAAGTCATGCGTGAAAGGCTGTACCAACACTGAATCAGAATTCAGAACACCAAAAGTCAAACATTTGCCTACCACAACGTCACTTCGGATGCCGAACTCATTCCAGATGACGTCGGGATGGAAACACTTGATAAGAAAGTCGGTTTTCTCATGAGATCGGCGGTGAGCGCTAGGATCATCAAGGTTTTCCGGTCTTGCGGTACATCTACATCCAGCAAATTTTAATAATTTTTATGATGAGGAGAATATGGCTTACTTCGGGCACCAATTCTGGACAATCCCAGAAAGCCACACTTGCTCGGGATAATCAGCAATGTACGGACCCAATCCGTAAATAGCGCGGCGGAAGTGACCGTCAGGACAACGGACAACTTCTGGTGTTGTCATTCCATGTTTTAATGGCTCGAAGATGCGAGCCAAACATGCATGATATAGTTGTCGGCAGAATGTCTGAAATGCCGGTTTATTTCGGTGTCGCTTGCTTGCTGCCACAATAAATTACTTAGATACCATAAAAAATCACTTTAACAGTGAACGTACTTTTTGGTATGGGAAGGAATGCAACGGGAAGCAGCGCGTTCCCTCGTGAGCGGCGTGCTATGTTGGAGAGATTACCTGGTGACTGGTAAACTGGGTGGTACTCCTGTTGTCCCGTACCCACAGTCGTGGTTGTTTTGTCACTACCGCTGCACACTGGAACGAACATGGCACCCTCAGTTGTCTGGTCAATGGCTATTTCATCCTAGAACAACTTGAAATCAGTCATGTTCACGATGGAGTGCACGAGAACGTACCGCCTGTGCCCAAGCCCAATCTGCAGACATCAAGTTTGACCATATACGGTCCCCGTCACTTTTAAATTGACGATATGGAACATAATCAATCTTGTCCACGAAATCTGTGGTTGCAAGTTGCTGGTGTAGAACAAGACGAGAGTTGCGCGTACAGAGTTCATATGTCTCAAGCATCCATTTCGGCGGGTTTGCTGGACGAGGTCCGTTGTATCTAAATGTGATCGTTTTCCAGGGTGCATTACCAGCTTGGATAGCATCAATCGTAGCATACATTTCCTCTGCAGAAGACCATGGGACACTCTCATCTCCACCAGCCTTAATATTGGCAGCTATCCAGAGATCAAGAGCACGATTAATCTTTGATTCTGATGCCTGGAGTCCGGCAAACTGGAAATTTGCGAAGTCAAATGCCAAGCGGTCATCAAACGGATGCCAAGCATTTTCATCGGTAGCATCGACTGGCAGCAATGGCGGTGGTTTCGTGTGCAAAGGGAGGTAATTGCCACTCTCATCACATGGAAGAGCTGAATGTCATCAAGAATGAGTTCCGTGAGTTATGTGAGCATTAAAAACACGTACCACTAAGCTTGGGGTGAAGATGTCTTGTGAATTGCAGCTCGGGATTTGGTTCTGAGGCTGGAGTGATTTCGCGATGGATTGCGTTCCAATGCTGAGTGCGTCCCGATGCAGATAGAAAGGTTCGGTGGCAATTTGGATGAGGACAAGGGAAGGATTTGTATTGCCTTGAGTCTTGTTCCATCACGTACAGGAATCGTGATGAATGAAGGGAAAAAAATGGGGAGAAATGACAAATCAACCACACGAACCGAACGACGCCACATCACATGCTACCACCCCCAAAAGTTGAACAACCACGTCACAACATCCAACACTTTCCTTGCACAATTATCCGCCTTCCCTCTGCAGTCCATGCCACCAAAGACTCGTGCTTCCCAGAGAAGCAAAGCCCAGGCCGAGCACCCGCCTGCACCTTCCACACAGTTGGTGGCTATTACTGCGGATGCATCAGAACCGCAAGTAATGATAGGAACCAACAAACCTACCACTAAACGCACCCGTGCTAACGACACCACTGGCACTGACACAGAAGCTATCCCCGCAAAGAAGAGAGCCAAGGCCGCTCCCACTCAGCACGACACAGCTCCCGAGGTAAAGGTGAACCCAGCTCCCAAACCTCGCAACACCAAAACCACTCCCCTTCCACATGACATGGCAGGTCCTGAGATAAAGGTGAATCCAATTCCTGAGCCTTCCGAAACTCTTCAGGGACGGAAAGGGCGTAACAACCATCCCGGGGTGATTGATCAGAAAAGGGCTAAACGTACAAGTGCCCAAGTGCAAGCTGACAAGGAAGCAAAGGCGGAAGCGAAGAGGCGATTGGAAGAGTTAGAAGAAGAAAAAAGGAAGCTCTACACACAGATGGAGATCGATGAGGATGAACGGGAGTTGGAACGCCAGGTAAAAGCCATCCGTCGGCTGTCTGATGTTGTCATGAAAGATAGGGATGGTACTGAGAGTGAAGGTGAACACTTCGACATGGATGTTGAAGTGAGTGATAGCGACGATGTCAACATTGATCCAAAAGCTGTTGCAAAAACAAAGCGGGTGAGTTATATTCTGATGGACACACTCAAGCTAAGTAAACACCTTGTTTCAGGGAAAAACCAAGGATTCACCAGCAACTCTTGCTGCTGCGAAGACGACGAAAGCTCGCGGGAAGGATGTTGGCAAGAGGTAAGCGTGTCACACCGTGTGATTATGGATTACCCGGTTCTGATGCATAATCACAAGGTCCAAGGCGGATGCTGTAACAACTGCATCCGGTCTTCTCCCAAATTGGAAGCGACACTTGAAATCTACGAAACAGGGTGCTGAGGGACTTCAAGTTAAACCAGCCCTTGGTGGGCTCAAAGACTCGGATGCGTCTGCGAAGCGGCCAAAATTCCAGGCCTCAAAGCCGTCGCAAGCGATCCAGTTTGATGGTAAGCGAGATTTTTCACGTAAAAATGAGGTGAGCGAGATACTTGACCTACCAGTGCTCGTTGATCAGACTCTTCACAGAATATTGCTATGATTCCCGAGGCCGAAAGTGACGGTGATGACGACTCCGCGGAGTCTCTGCCAAACCGGTCTCATCGGCAGCCCAAACGCGCCAAACCCGAGCCAAAGCAACAAAAAGCAAAGGCCCCTGGTGTCCGCGAACTTGAACTTCCACAGCGTGAACGACAACCTCGAGCGCTTACCGCAAACACCGTCCGGGTCACAGATCTCCCAGAATTTACCCAAGTCGAATCGAAGTGGAGAAAGGTTTTTATCCCTTCTCTCTACAATGCGTTTTTTCGGTCGGAAGCGCCATTCAAAGACTTTGTTTTGGGGACAGCAAAGTTCATCAGCATCGTTCAAAAGGTTGTTGATCGCGTTTATCCTGAGGTTGATTATACGGTCAAGAGGGATGAGCCTATTCATTTACTCGTGAGATCCGAATTTCATCCCCCTCGTGTTGCACTCAGCTTATGTGTCGTTTCGAAGGCCTACAACCGTATCAACGAAAAACGGTCAAGTATTGGTGGAGAGGCAGTTGCCGTAATCGAAAAATACCTCAAGATTCTTGATTACAATGTAGAAGAGGTCAAGCTTTGGTGTCGATGGGCGAAACGAGTCGATGGGCCAATTTTTTACAAGAAGCCAACGCCACAAACATGCCCAACTGACATGAAACACAAAGACTACGTTGTGAGTGTAACCGTGCCCATCATCAGTCTTTCGTTTGATTAGCGTCCCCTTTAGAGACCGGAAGGACGGCTGCGCTCAATCTTCATCATTGAGTTGGCGCAGAATTACCTTCGATTCACAAAGGGCGCTCTTGGTGGCGGTGGTCGTCCAGTCGGTCTCTTCGCCCTTATCTTGGCAGCGGTACATCATTTGTCATCCTCTCTGAATCTCAGTGGACTGAGTCACAACGTCATTATACAGTACGAGCGGGCAGTCTCTGCCTACGTCAATGGCGTACGAAAAGATGCGCCTGAGTTTTCCGATAAGTACTCTGCAGAGAGAGTTGCTGGTTACATGAGCAGCTGTTCAAAACTAGGTGATGGTCATTGGACGGAGATCCTGGAGGCTTGCGGTGTCGAAAATCAGGATCCTTGCTCAGAGGACAAATTCGCAGACCTCTCACTTCTTGACCAGCAACGCGGCAACCTGTTCGCGTTCAGTAGTCCCTTGAAGGGTTAGTCGCCTCGAGACGCGACAGGGACGTGCACTCCCTTATTCATTGGGCTGTTTCAGCCTCATTATACCCCTCGTATTCGTGATCCATGCCTCAAGTTACTACTTAATGCTTCGTCTGACGTAGGTAGTCCGACCTGTCGAGCTTTTCGGCGCTTTTCGAACTTTTTAACGCTTTTTAATCGCCCGAGACCAGTAGCTTTTTGGAAAATGGGACCTGGCTTGTCCAGCTTTTGACTTTTTCTCTTTTTTCCGCTTGCTTGCGCTTGCTCGCGCTTGCCCAAGTTCTCACAAGTAAAACTACAAAATACTGATGAATGCACGTGGACTGAATCTGTTAATTTGGCTCAAGTGACGCTCTTCACCTTTTTCTCAATCACCACTGGCTGGGGACAGTACGCGACTGAATTGTACCCTAAAGCACAACTAAACACGCATTTTGATTGCGCGATTTTTGGCAGAGTTACCATGACAAAGTAGCATCATAAAATTACGCTTATTGTTGTGGGTAAGGGTACAATTCAGCCGCGTACTGTCTTCGGCCAGTGGTGAATGCTTGTATCTCCTCAGGCGCGGTCACTCGCGCCTGGATTCTCTGTCTGTCCGCCTTGATGTTCACGGTTGGAATCTATCATCTGCCAAAGCATTTGAAGTCCGTGGCCTTGCCTCGGCTCACCGTATCTTGCTTCGTTTGTGCCCTCGTCACAGTGTCAACAACCCTTCTCCTCAGACCGAATTCCAGTGCCCTTTCTAGGTTCCTGCGAAAGTCGTTTCCTGAATGCTGGCTGCCCCAAATGAAGCTTCGTGCGGATGGGACATGGTAAAGAAGGTTCCAGTGTTGTGCGGAATACTACGTATGAATCGTCTTCATTAAACTTGGATCCACTATTGACGGAGCCGTCATCGTTACAGGTTTGCGATCGCCCAGCCTGCATTGAATCGCTATCATTTAGTTTAGCTCAGCTCCACCTTGGGCGGACTCTGACCGATCCCCGAAGTCCTTTTTTAAAGTTCGCCAGGGGTCGAGCTTGCTGCCCCTCCCCCTTGAAATTGGCGGGCGTCTTTACTGGATTGAAGATTCAACATTTGGTTTCTATTAATAGGGTGACGTGGTTGATGGTGTGAATCCGTCCACGGATGTTTCAGAGCGTCAAATTACACTACTACCTCCGACGCCATACTAGTATCAGGCACATGCATCTCCAAGGCCGCCATTCAAGCTTAGAAGCGTGGCGGGCTCTCCCTGGTTGCTTTCCATTCCCTCCTCATAGGACCTGGATGGAGCAGGAAGGACGGCGGCTGGTGGGGAGCCCTTTTTCGGCTTCTCCTCGCGGTCACGTTTGATTGCTCGCTTTCCCTCCCACAGGCGCCACACCGCCCTCGGATGAGGAGTTTTGACAGCCCTTGCTCAGGCTGCGTACCTTTTTGACCCTCTGTTTCCAGTCTATCCACCATGTGTCCGTTAAACACTCATGTTTTTGGCGTTCGTTCAGAGGAATCGAACATCGTATTTGGCTAGATTCTTTTCTGAAGATCGGAAATGAGTGTTAGAGCATTCAGTGCTTCGGTGACGAACAGAAGCCTGTGGAATAGAGGTGGGTTCTTCAACGCTAGGTTTCGTTGGGTAACGAATGGACGACGATAGGTATAAAAGAAATCTGGGTCATTCAATGGCAGAATCACTTCAACCATCTCACTCAACCCATCGCTCCCACTGCAAAGCACTCATACAAGATCTCTACTTGCCAAAACATGCGCCTTTTTATCTTCGCCTTGACTTCCGCCCTCCTAGTCCTTTCCACGGCTGCAACTCCCACTCCGCCTTTGACATCCTCTTTGTCACTGGTCAATCGTGCACTATCTAATGTGACCTCAACCGATCCGTCCATCACGATCATCCATACCACCAGTACGTTGCAGCACCAATTTCTTTAGCTTGCGTGTTGTCTTACCCAACGATCCCGTCTAGAGGCCGCCATCCCATCCAGCCCAATCTCGCAAGCAATCGTATCCGGCGACCACATCTACGTATCTGGTTACCTCCCTCTCGCGCCAGTGACGGGTGTCATCGTCGGGCCAGGTGATGTCGTCCAACAGACCATCGCCGTGCTGCAAAACATAAAGATCGTTATTGAGGAGGCTGGTTCGCATCTCGGCAAGGTCGTTCGAGTCGGGGTACGTATATATCCGTACAATCAGTTTTGATCCACGTTTGAACTGGTCGTGGTCAGCTGTACCTGAAGAATATCGAAGACTATGCAGTAGTGAACAAAGCCTACGCGGAGTTCTTTGGGACACATAGACCTGCGCGGACGGCTTTTGCTGTTGCAAACATCCCACTGGGTGTTCTCGTCCAGATTGATGCGATTGTTAGGTTGTAAAGAGGGATGACTTTCGTGACGTGTTCAAGCCGAAGTCACCAAAGTCAGCGGCGTCCCGCAGACTTTAGAGTTGGGAAGATTGAGATTACACATCCCTGTAGTTGTTCCTCGTAGAGTAAATAGATTATGCCTAAGCTTGTGTACATCCGACATAGATTTTTATATGATTCTAATGTTTTGCGAAGCACTGCATCCATCCCTCGTCCGATATTAATCCAAAATGAAGACAGCCAAGTATATAGTGACAGTTATCGACGACAAATTCATACAAATTCTAGTCCGCATCAGCTATATCGATAATATACACCTACTGTACAATTGATGACTGGGTGATGATAAACCTGGTCAATAGTTCGCGGCCAACCTTTCCATCACATATTCCATGGCCTGATAGCAAACCCTTCCTTAGCTTTCAATTCGATCGAGTTAAGGAAAGGCTCACCGAAATGGGTTCGTACTTCTTCGGCCTTTCATCTGACCAGGTCCCAGGGATGGAGTCAACAACGGTCGCAAAGTCCTTCGAACAAGAACGTCAGATAAGTTCGAAGAAGTAGGCCATCATAACGTACAGCGCAGCAGAACTAAAGAGTTATTCGTGATGAATCATTTTCATTTGTAGAGAACAGCCCAAAAACTCACGTAAGGTATAGAGTACCGTGCGGGCACCATCCCATCAGGGACCACCAGGTCTGGTGGTGCACGTACGCGGTGAGTCGTGCTTCGGATAATATCATTTGACCCTACATCATGATGTCACCATATTTTCTTAACAAAAAGTCATATAAAAACAGACGTACATCTCTCGAGGAAATCACCCGCATTGACGACCATAGATCCCGGAATTGGTCGAACCGGCTGCGATTGATGTTGTGAGATTCTTTCTTGGATGATGGATGAGATGTTAAGTAAGATGTACCAAGAAGTCCCCGGGGCTGTTTGGGTCTTCGACTTCTAATCCTCCGGTCTCGTCTTGAAAGAGTATCTGGAAAAAGATTTCATTGAGAAACCAAGAATATATGAAGGTGAGGCAAACAGTAATCGTGACGAAATCAGAATGCGCAGAAATCCTTGTAACTTCATCCGCTCGAAGGGCTTCTAGAGGGATACTATCATTTCCATCCCTCAGTCGAAAAGCATGAACGGAGGTTTTTCGGAGAAAATGTCACCTTGGGTAGTGGAGGAGTCGCAGCTGATTATCCGGTTTTTTATGGTACGGAAGGAACCAATCCTCATCCAGCCCAAATCCCAAAGCGAGCGCCTTAAGGATTGTTTTCTCTATTTCGTAACATTTCTACGTCCGTCATCAGCAGGCAATGCAATGAAGTCGGTATAAAACGTACCCAGAAGAATCCTAGACAAGCTTCTCGAAAACCAGGAAGGACGCCCTCGGGTAGCCAGATGTTTGGCATCGCTTCGTCGCCCTCCCGCCCGGATTCGAAGCTTTCTTTCACATCAGGGGGGGAATCGGGCGTAGAGTCAGTGTACTTGGTGGTTTTTTCCAATCCAGGTGAGGAGTATCCTGGAGAAGTGTCGGTGTCAATGGGTACCAAGACTTGTCAAGAGTACTGCAGACCTCGGTGGTGTTTTCCCGACTCGGGATGGGGAGCCAATTGCTTCGTTTGTAGAGGCAGTGAGAAAAACCGTTTCGACTTTCAAGCAGACAGGTAGTAAAAGACATAAATACGCAGTTCGAGGATCCGAGCTCACCCATTCAAACATCTGTTTGACTTCCTCATCCGACAATCCAAAGTTTGTGAGATAGACAAACCCGGTTGTTTTGAACGAGTCAAGCATCTGATCTGCCACCCGCTGCTTCGCAGATCCATCAAGAAAGGCGTCAAAGTCCACGACTTGGATCTCTGGTTTGCCAGAGCTTCTTGCAAATGGTTTTGATTCCATAAATGATAACGATGAGGACAACACTGGAATGGGCGCAGAGTAAACAACGACAAGCAAAGGTTGGCACTTTTCTTCAATGTCGTCCTCCCTCACTTCGAAGGGACACTCATTCGTCAGTATGGCTACGGGAGGCTCAGAATCCCTGAATCTAGGTCACCCGGTATAATCATTTGAAAAACCCTAACTTGCCATGTTCAGACTACTTTGACGATGTCCGAGCCTGGCTCCGATTCGCTGGCGATTACCTGGATGTATCATATTTCACCAGTGCAAATTATTATTCAAGGCGAGCATCGCGATTATATGAGCACTTCAATGCTTGTTGAGGATTCAAAATAGGTCACATATCCTTTCGACCAGGCTGAGGTGCGTACTACCCCGCGAACTTCAACTTTTCCTCTTTCCTCAATGAGAAAACGATTCTCTTCGCGGTATCTACCACCGCTGCCCTTTGGTTGCTTCATAATAAAACCTTTTCAACAGATCCGTTGCTATTTGAGGTATGGTGAACCTCACCTGACGAATTTTTGCTCGTCATGCCGTCAACGAGACCTATAAGAAGCGCGATGCAAACAACTATAGTTTCAATATACATTGGAGATATTGGGCGGAGACACGATGCACGGGGGTCCCCGTCCTTCGGGACTCTTCCTCCCTTCCTTCCTTACCTTCTTACTCACAAACGGGTGCGGCGCTCCGGGGAGTTATGGGCGTAGACGCCGATTGCTTAACCACACGTAAAAGAAGGGAATTACTTACGCGAAGGGGATTACAGACTACGGTGACGGTCATTATCCCCGCAAATCACATGACCCGGAGAATGCGCTGATCACTGTCGACTGCGACTGTGATGCTCCTTTTTCCACAACTACCATGTCCCAACGCCCTTACTCGATCAATGAGCTCGCACAAATGGCTCTGGAGAACATCTACGATGAAAAGAAAGATCTGAAGTATCATCTCCGTATGGCGGAAAAGTACAGGAAGGAGGGGAAGCAGTTCGCCAACGATGGGCATCTGGAGAACGCCTTTATGGCATATGCGAGGGCTGCAACATTGGTTCTGGAGAGGCTGCCGTACCATCGGGACTATAAAAAGGTCTTGACACCGACACAAAGGCATAATATGTCGCTGGTAAGTGAGATTAATCCACTACATCTCCGCAGTCGTTGACAGCTATTTCGATAGAACGGGAATGAGATGCTAGAGCGCCTGACAGAACTCAAGCTTGTCCTTCTCGAGCGGTATTCGCAATGGAAAAAGGACCATCCGAACGACGGTGACGAAACTGATGCCTTAAATCGGCCGTCTCGTCAGGGAGATAAGAGGGGGAAGGAGCCGCAGCGCGATGTGAGGGGAGGACAACACCGTGAGCGGAAGGGTCACAGGGCAGGCGGGAGTGAGGATCACCGGAGGATCATCGAAGAAGAGAGGCGTGCATGGGAGGAAGAGCGTGACGAGCATGAGGAAGGTGGAGACCTGCAGCACCCTCCCTTCAGGACGCCACGCCACAGCCCGGATCCGTCCCATTCAAGTTCTCGGCCTCCCGATCTTCAGCGCCAGCCGCTGGCCCCCACCTCCGCTTCCACCGAAGCTGCGGGAAAGAGAGATGCAGCTGTAGCGGCCGCACGCCTGGCTGCCGCTGGAGCTTCTACCACCCCGATCCAAGGTCCGAACGGCTCTGCTACGGACCTCCTCGATCCAGCGGAACAGATGCGTCGATTCCAGAAACAACAGGAAGAGATGCGACAACGGGAGGAAGAAATTTTAAGACGACGGGAACGTGCCAAAGCCGAGCAAGAAGCAATTGCCATGCGTCAACAGGAGGCTGATGAAGAAGCACGCATGATTCGACAGACTATCGCCCACAACAACCCCGGAGTCACCGTCACCGCTCCCCCGGGCCCCTCCCTTCCATTTACCCGCTCTCCATCCGTGCACCGTCCCTCGCCTTCGTCGCATCCAACAATGGATACCACGCCCATCAGATCTTCCTCTCATTTTCTGCAGGCCACCCCAGCTATCATGCCTCTTTCTCTCGAGAGCCCGTCCAAGTACGAAGACTCGTCCACCGATTCCGAACCCATGCGCGATTGGCGTGCGACACATCGTAAGCGGACTCATACGGTTGAGTACCCCAAACCCCTTAACAGGGCCCCGACGACAAAGAGGTGCGTTTGCCATACACGTGGCGCTTCCACCCCTACGTTGCAAACACTAATTACCTCACTCCGTGCAGTCCCGCTTACCCACCTCCCGTGACGACCACCTCCCCACCTCCACCTGAAGCTCGAGCCATCCACTATCCCGATCTCATGTCGCAGCACCAACGGCATCAAGGCTACCAGCCCTCTCTCAATTCCATGTTCGCAAACGGGCTTATGTTCCACGATACCAGGAACGGATACCATGGACCCTCACCACTGCAGAACCAGGTTCCACAGTACCCCTCATACCCCGGGCCTTCGCGTCCTGCACCCGCCCCACCAGAGATAGCACCGACCAATCACCAGCATCACCCAATCGAACAACAGCACCAAGCCGCCCCCCCACCTTCCGGTCCTCCCTCTTCCCGCCTCCGAGCGGTCAACCTCCCCCGCGACTGTCTCACCAAATTCCTCACCCTTGCCAAAGCCAACACCTTGCTCAACCTGGAGACGTGCGGGCTCCTCCTCGGCAAACCCAAGGGCCCCACTAAGTTTGCCGTCACAACCCTGTTGATACCAAAGCAGCATTCAACGAGCGACACGTGCACCATGGACGAGGAGGAGCTCGTGCTCGAATTTACGGAGGCGAGGGGGCTTATTACGTTGGGGTGGATCCACACCCACCCCACGCAGAGTTGTAGGTTTCCCTCTCTATCTCTCTCCCCTGCAGTTTCAAGCTGGAAATTGACGCCATATATTAGGTTTCATGTCTTCCCTGGACCTCCACACCCACTCCGGATTTCAATGCATGCTTCCCGAATCATTCGCCATCGTTTGTGCGCCCAAGTCTACGCCCAAGTATGTTCCTTCCTCCAGAGTAAAATCGCATCGCTGATGACTTTATCTCGTCGTCGCAGTTTTGGGATCTTCCGGCTCACAGACCCGCCGGGGCTCAATATCATCCTGGAATGTAAGGCTAAACAGGCGTTTCACCCCCATCCTGACAAGCCTATATATACCGTACGTTCCCGTTACCTCCTTACCCTAACTCGTGATGCTGATTGATGTTTCTTTGACATGTAGGATGCGGATCGGGGCCACGTACATATGAAGGATGGATCGGTAGAGATAGTGGATTTACGTTGAAACTCGCATCGATCCGGGTCTTTTTTGTCTTTTCTCCTTGTCTTGACCAATCGTTTACCAGAGCATAACATGTTGCACCGTTTCGTTACACTTTTCGATTTCAGTAAGAACCAACACGAGCGATCATCTTTGACAATCATAGCGACTCATCGTAAGGTTTTTCAGTGGTGAGTTCTCTCCAGCGACGTACTATCATATGTAAGATATCGTGACGTCCGAGGGCATGTTACGGTTTTCCAGATCTTTGTACATGGTCAGCCTCCGCTTTGGTCCTTGACGCTGTTCTCAGCCACTCTGTGGGGACAGTCTCTCCCACTTTGCCTTTACTCGGAAGTCGTCATGGCCACTCCTCCGCCTGAGCCACCGAACATCGAGGACCCTGCGGTCCCACCACCGACGTTTGGAAACTGCTGTTTGTGCTGGTCTCCCTTTGAAGAGCTTGAACCTGTCGCCGTGTCTTGTGGTCCGTTCTATCATCCTTACTAGGTGCCTCTTATAATCTGACGCGAAGGCTCTGTTGATCCTCGTAGGTCACGTCTACTGTGGTGTATGTATAAACGCATACATCACCTCATCCCGCCGTATACCACATGTCGACCTGCCTTGTCCAACCTGCCGAAGACCGATGGAACGCGTAGCTACCCGGCGCATTTACCTCGATACCACCGGGCTAGTCAAACTCGGCGACAAGCTCTTGGAGGTGGACATGGAACGGATGAGGCTCACGGAAGAATTAGAGGTGTTTCGTCTTGCGTTGGAGCGTTCTGTAGAGAGACAGCTAGACGCGGAGGGAAGGATCGAGCAGCTGGAGAGCGAGTTGCGTGACAATGTGGACGAGATGAAGGATTTGGATTGGGAGTTGTGGGTGAAGAAGCACGATATCGCGGAGCTGGAGGGTGAGTTGAAGAGGAAGAAGGATGAGATTGATGAGTTGGACAGGGATGTCGGGGACGTGTGGGAGGCGTTTTGTGATGCGGATCGTCGAGCGAAGAAGGTGGAAGTGGAAATCAAGGTACAGACTTGGGGCGGATGCCGGTGTGCCACCAGTGAGGAACGGGCTGTTGTTGAGATGGGGGTTGCATTGGAGATGGTCAGGGATGTCCAGAGGGTGAAGGATCTGGAGTATTTTGAGGGGGTGTTGCAGGGGATTTACTCTGACGCGGAGGTGATGGTAGCGCTGACGCGAGAGCTCGAGGACACCAACAAGAAGTTACAGAACGAGGCGAAGGCGGCGAAGGTCACCATGAAGACGTTGGCGAAAAGGAACCAACATCTGCGAAACGAGCTGGATAGGCAGAAGAAACAGGGACGTCGGGTCTGTGCTGTGCAAGTCTTTCTGTTCCTCGTGGCCGCGACCTTGTTCTATTCGCCGACCGGGATGGAAGGTGCAATCACTGTCGCTAGCGCGGTTTATATTTCTCTTTTCCTTGGGATGTGTGCCGAGATTATGATATGCAGTGCTTCAGACGGGTAAGATATCCTTACTCTCGTACATCCAATTGGTATCCCATCACCGTGTCCGTATCCACCGTGTGTGCGCATCGAGTCGTGTCATCACCATCGTGAAACCTTCCGTTCCTCAATGATTGCAGCCAGGCCGGAATACCCAGCCGAACGTACGTAGACATACGTGCGAAATAGATTCAATGACCTGTCCGGCGCGTCAGGGGGAACACGTAGTAACGTTTGGCACCAAGGGCCTGCAGGGCCGCAGCTGCCTGGCACCTGAAATTCATCCCCGTCAACCGATGTATCGGACAGTGTTTGGCCAATACTTACCAGTCATGTCAAGCGCATCGATCTTCCCTTAAAGAAGTGGTCCGTCTGCAACATACGCATGCATCGGAGGATAGACGAGGCTGGCATCGTTGTAGGATCTGGTGTTGGTGATCCGGATAGGGAACGAGGTAAGGCTGTGAAATTCATGAGAAAGATCAGACGCAAAGGAACGGAAATAATCGTAAGGTCGTTGTTGACGGCTTCTTGCACGCGTGCCCAAGCGACGACGATATCCATGCGCTGCACGAGCGAAATGCGTCACTGCCATGTATAACAGTCGGAGTCCACCTACGACAACTCCTCATGGATGTTACACATATTGGAACGCGTAGTCCGCCTTCTGGTACTGGAGTGGGAGGACAGAAAGCTCCACAATGCTGGTGAAACTGTCCTCAACCACGGCTTTGGGTTTCTCATGGATCCAACCACTGTAACCCCACAACGGCCACAACGAAAAGAATGAAAAAAAAAAGGTGGCTGCAAGTCGAGGCTTGTTGCGAGCTGTTCTGAGGAATGGGCAAAACGAGGGAATGACAAGAATGAAGATCTCTGGGCTGGTTAGTATGTGTGTGTATGTGGTCATTGTAGGACTTACCAGATGGACAGTTATGTTTTTTTTTTCATGGGACGGAACCTTTCGCACTCAGATAAGATTTCGAAACCCACGTTGCGTTGATTAGATTAGATCTCCAACTTGATACATGCGATCGTACCTGAGAGTCCTTTGTCCTTTCAAACGCGTCCATTCTCTACTTCCCGCTTTTGAGCTTCTTCTCAAATTTCTTTTGCAAAGTTGTAATGACATCGCATACTACCATTTTATTTTATTTTAATCAGATTTATTGTGCTGGAGGAACTGAGTTCCTATGGTACACATTACATGCGGACAGGTAGATAAGCGGGTGAGCACGGTGTAGGCGGTGTGTTAAGTCAATGCTCGGGTTAGTCCAGCATGCTCCATGCGTCAGAACTACAAGAGCCGCGGAATGCCATGTCCCCCCACTGACTAGGCAGCGGAGAATGAACAGGCCGGCGTATCCTCCACCGTTTTAGACCACGCTCCCCTGTTAACTCCTGAGAAAGGTGAGGCGTTTTGTGAGGCATCCATGTAAGGTCATTATAATGTTTGCAGTAGTTTCTGACGAGCTTGTGTTAATGTTTGCCTCATTATAATGGCTCTCTGCTACCTGTTGCTTCCCTCCCTTGTCATAATTCTGTTCTTCCCCTCATTATAAATAGTTCCCATTATAATACCCCCCCTCGTCATAACTCGCCTCGCATTATGATGAACGAAAAGCGGGCCCTCGGCTATCACCGAACCCGCTCCACATCTCATCGTTGCCATCAACAGTGAGCGAGGACATTCCGCGCCACGCGGACCGTGTCCTCAAGGTGTTGCTGTAGCCTTACTTATTTTGATCCAGAATGAAAAAAATGTTCTCGTCGCGCTATCATGCGGCGAGAACACTAATTATGATAGTGAAAACAATTACATATGGAGGGACCCCACCCTCGAGCGCGTCAGTACCGCCCATCGGCTCCCTCTTGATTCTCTCCCACCCGCCCTCATGTGTAGCCAACCCTGGGCCCTCCCCCCCCTCGCGCTTGCGTGTTCGTTGAGCCTGTGGCTGGACCGGGTGGTCACGGTTTACAGGCGCGGACGCGTGATGCTCGCAGGCGCGTCTCCTGTCGATGGGGTGATCAGGAAGGCCTGGTCGTGATGGGAGACAGTGTACATAGGGCTTACCGAGTCGCGTTGGTGGTTGTCGTGTATGGGGAGTTGTGGGGAACGAGGAGGGGGGAGAGGTGATGGGGGAGAAAACGAGAGGTAACAAGGCACTTGGATTGGTCTTCAATGACCGGAAGTTGCCGACGATTACCAGATTTAATTGACCCCGGCAACTTCCGAACATTGAAGACCAATCCACCGACTCGTCTGCTGGACCTGGACCCTGCTGGCGTGGTCTTATTTGGGTTTGTGGAAAGCTTAGTCAGCTGATGATGAAGGTCGTGTCGGCTGTCCCCGAGTCTCTGGTTCTCTCGACCCTCGGTTTGTAACGTCGACGTGTCCACTTTTCTCTGAAGAAAGCTTCACCACCATGTCTGACGTCCCTCCCACGACCCACAACGACGTTCCTGCCATCACAACAACGACGAAGCACTCGGAGGCTTTGACTGCTGACGTCCAGGAACCTGACACGACACGACGGGAGAACGGCCCGGTCGCAGAGACGATGACGACTACTCATGTCCAGGGTCTCGAGCTGTGTCTTTCAACGACCAAGGACAAGCTTCAGACGTCAGAAGAGGAACGGCAGCGCTTGTTGGCGCTCTGCGACGATCACGCCTCTAAAGTCGAGGTGTTGGACAAACGTGTCGTGGAGACAGAAACGAAGCTTCAAGACTCAGAGGCACAGCGGCACGCCCTTGTCGACGAACATTCCGCTAGGGTTGGAGCGCTGGATAGACAGCTCGTCGAGACCGAGAAGCGGCTTCAAGACTCGGAAGGTCAGCATCAGGCGTTGGTGACGCAGAACGCAGACCATCTCGCGGCGCATGCTGGTGCGGTCAAGGTATTGGAGGGACGGCTTGAGGAGACCGAGACGAAGCTCCGGGATGGGGAGGGACAGCGACTGGTCCTCGCGAAGGAACGCGACGAGCAGTCAGCTAGGGCCGAGGGGGCGGAGAAACGGCTTGAGGACAGCGAGGCGGAGCGACAGGCCCTGGCAACGCAGAATGCAGAGCAACTCGCTGCTGCGAAGACGGTCTCCGTCCAGGTTGAGGAGTTGAAAGGACGCGTCAAGGAGACCGAGGGGAGACTTCAGGATTCGGATGCGGAACGACAGGCTCTCGTCCAGCAACGTGAGGAGCAGTCGGCCAAGATCGGAGAGTTGGAGGGACGTCTCGCGGAGAGCGACAAGAAGCTGCAAGAGTTCCAAGCGCAACAGGGCATCCTTCAAACCCAGCACGAAGAGCACCTTGCCAAAGTCAGAGAGTTGGAGGAGCGTATCAAGGAGACCGAGTCAGGACGTCGAGATACAGACGAACGCCTTTTGGAGACCCAAACGAAGCTCGAGGAGTTAGAGGTCGAACGGGAGGTGCTGGTGACGCAGAGCGCAGGCCTGAAGGAGACGGAGACGAAACTGCAACAATCGGAGGCGCAGCGGCAGGTTCTGGTTGAGCAACACGAGGAGCAGACAACCCAGGTCGGGGTATTGAATGGACGTCTCGTGGAGAGGGACGCGAAGCTGCAGGAGTTGGAAGCGCAACGCGAGGAACAGTCCGCCCTAGTCAAGGTATTGGACGAGCGCCTCGTGGAGACTGGGACGAAGCTCCAGGAGTCCGAGGCGGAACGACACGCTTTGGGGTCACGGTACGACGAAAAGGCTGTGGCTGCGGAGGCGCTATCTGTGAGGGTTGGAGCGCTGGAGGAGCAGCTCAAGGAGGCTCGGACGAAGCTCGACGACACGGAAGCACAGCGGCAGGCTCTAGAAGTGCAGTGTGGAGAGACGTCTGCTGCTACGGAGGCCCATGCTGTTACGGCTAGGACGTTGGGCGAACGACTGACGAAGATCGAGGATGAACTTCAGGAGACAGAAGCACGGCGGCTGGCCATACATGCGGCGCACGAGGAGCAATCCGCTAGGGTCCTGGACCTGGACGCGCGGCATGCGGAGAGCGAGACGAAGCTTCGGGAATCCGAGACGCAGCGACAGGCTCTCCTTGAACAACATTCCGCTCGGGTCAAGGTGCTGGAGGAACGCATTGTGGACACTGAAGCGAGGCTTGAAGACTCTGAAGCCCAGCGACAGGCCCTTGGGACGCAATACACCGACAAGGTCGCCGCTGCAGGTGTGCTCTCAGGCACCGTGGCGGACTTAGAGGAACGTCTAAAGGAGAGGGAGACGAAGCTTCGCGAAACAGAGACGCACCGACAGGCGCTTGTGGCTCAGAACGCGGAGCACCTTGCTGTTGCGGAGGCGCATTTGGGCACGATTGGGGTGTTGGAGGAACGTCTCAAGGAAACGGAGACGAGGCTTCAAGCGGTAGAGGAGGAACGGACGGCCCTTGAGGTGCAACATGAAGAACAATCAGTTAATATTAGAGCGTTGGACCAACGCCTGGTAGAGAGCGAGACACAGCTCCAGGAATCGGTACGTACTCCTACAAATACCTTAAAAAAAAGCCCGCCGTTTGCTGATTGAAACTCCAGAGACAGGCTTTGGCGGCGCAGAGCGCGGAGCACCTGGTTGTTACAGAGGCGCATTCTGGTGCTGTCGGAGCGTTGCAGGAACGTCTGAAGGAGTCGGAGGCGAAGCTTGAGGAATTAGAGGGGGAACGGACGGCCCTTGTGGCTCAACGTGAAGAGCAATCAGTTAAGATTGGAGCGTTGGACCAACGCCTAGTGGAGAGTGAGAAGAAGCTTCAGGAATCAGAAGCGCACCGAGAGGCTTTGGTCACGCAGAACGCGGAGCAGGTCGCTGCTGCGGATGTGTTCTCTGCTAGGGTCCAAGGGTTGGAGGAACGTCTGTCAGGGGGCGAGGTGAAGTTCCAGGAATTGGAAGCGCAACAACAGGCCCTCCTGGAGCAACGCGAAGAGCAATCTGCCAGGATCAAAACGTCGGACCAACGTCTGGTGGAGACCGAAACGAAGCTTCAAGAGTCGGAGGCGGAAAAACGGGTCATGGGGACACGGTATGAAGAACAGGTCGCGGCTAAGGAAACGCTCTCCGGCAGGGTTGAAGTGTTGCAGGGACGTCTTAAGGAGACGGAGACGAAGCTTGAAGAATCGGAGGCACAGCGGCACGATCTTGGGACGAAGCATGTGGAGGAACTTGCTGCTACAGCCGCACTCTCTGTCAATGCGGAGGAACGTTTTAAGGAGGTTGAGACGAAGCTTGGAGAGTCGTCTGTTCAGGCTGGGCTATTGCAGGAACGTCTCGCGGAATACGAGGGCAAGCTACAAGAATCGGAAGCGGAGCGGCAAGCCTTGGCAGCACGGTGCGAAGAGCAATCTGCCTCCATCCGGGAGCAGTCCATCAAGGTTGGGCAGTTGGACGAACGTCTTTCGTACTCGGAAAAGAAGCTTCAGGAGTCGGAAACCCGCCATGTCACGCTGGTAGCGCGGTGCGAGGAGCAGTCCGCGGCTGTGCAGGTGCATCTTGCGAGGATCGAGGAGGTGGACGGGCGCCTTGCGGAGACGAAGAGCCAGCTTCGAGAGTCGGAGGGCCAGCGGCAAGCTCTCCTGGTTCGTTGTGAGAAGGAGTACGCTGCTGCGAAGATGTTTTCGGCTAGGGTTGGGGAGTTGGACGAACGTCTCGCGGAGACTCGGGCGAAGCTCCAGGAGTCGGAAGTGCACCCCGCCGAAGTTCAGAGGCTGCACGAATGTGAGATTGAGGAGTACACGGCGAAGATCAAGAGGCTCGAAACGAATGAGAAGGTTCTGGAGCAGCAGAGGAAGGAGGAGTCTGCGCTGCTTCAGCGGGAGAGGGACAGCGCGCGGCAGGTGCTTGCGAATCTCAAAGAACAGATGCAGGAGCGGCAGGAGGACATTGCCTTGTTGAAGAAGGTCGTTGCTGAGGAGCGGGCCAAGGTGTCGGAAAGAGAGAAGTCGAAGGCTGGAGGACTGTTGGCGTGGCTGCGCCCTCCTCAGGAGCTGGGCCTACTGCACAGTTCTCTGCTCGCCGTTGCTATCGTGGTGTTGGCACTTGTCGTTCGGAGCGTATTGACTTATGTCTGATTAGGATTCGAGATGATTGGCGATATACAGAGTCCCCTTCGTAACGATAATGGAACTTAAACCGGATTCACAGTCTTGCATCGTTAGCAAAACCCGATTGGACATCCTGCTCATGTCACAAAAGGTAACATATTTTACAAAACATTTTTCCGAGGCGAGTTCTACATCTAGGTTCTGCCAAGACTCAACAAAAACCGTACAAACCTGTTCAACCTTTGATCGCAATCTCGCCATCGAACACGGAGATCGTTGCAAGCTTTACAAAGTAGGATCAATCATCAGAATCTTCAGCGACCTCATAGGGGTCAGGTCTGGCACGTTGGTTGGTGGTGTGGATTATTGCTGTTTTTGAAATAGTTGGCGCGACCTAATAATTGACAACAAAAGTGCACAAGTACCGTCAAAACTTCGAACAGCAATAACTCAAGATCTGCTCAACGTATTCACTTGAAAATTAGATGGCGCGATTGGTCTCAGCTAGGGCTAGACAGCCCATAGTTTTTATCCTTAAACATTGAGTTTTACAATATACCACATCAGACCACCCTTCCGAGCAAGGGTGTCGGAACACGACTACAGCAACACATCAGTATTTTGTAGTTTTACTTGTGAGAACTTGGGCAAGCGCGAGCAAGCGCAAGCAAGCGGAAAAAAGAGAAAAAGTCAAAAGCTGGACAAGCCAGGTCCCATTTTCCAAAAAGCTACTGGTCTCGGGCGATTAAAAAGCGTTAAAAAGTTCGAAAAGCGCCGAAAAGCTCGACAGGTCGGACTACCTACGTCAGACGAAGCATTAAGTAGTAACTTGAGGCATGGATCACGAATACGAGGGGTATAATGAGGCTGAAACAGCCCAATGAATAAGGGAGTGCACGTCCCTGTCGCGTCTCGAGGCGACTAACCCTTCAAGGGACTACTGAACGCGAACAGGTTGCCGCGTTGCTGGTCAAGAAGTGAGAGGTCTGCGAATTTGTCCTCTGAGCAAGGATCCTGATTTTCGACACCGCAAGCCTCCAGGATCTCCGTCCAATGACCATCACCTAGTTTTGAACAGCTGCTCATGTAACCAGCAACTCTCTCTGCAGAGTACTTATCGGAAAACTCAGGCGCATCTTTTCGTACGCCATTGACGTAGGCAGAGACTGCCCGCTCGTACTGTATAATGACGTTGTGACTCAGTCCACTGAGATTCAGAGAGGATGACAAATGATGTACCGCTGCCAAGATAAGGGCGAAGAGACCGACTGGACGACCACCGCCACCAAGAGCGCCCTTTGTGAATCGAAGGTAATTCTGCGCCAACTCAATGATGAAGATTGAGCGCAGCCGTCCTTCCGGTCTCTAAAGGGGACGCTAATCAAACGAAAGACTGATGATGGGCACGGTTACACTCACAACGTAGTCTTTGTGTTTCATGTCAGTTGGGCATGTTTGTGGCGTTGGCTTCTTGTAAAAAATTGGCCCATCGACTCGTTTCGCCCATCGACACCAAAGCTTGACCTCTTCTACATTGTAATCAAGAATCTTGAGGTATTTTTCGATTACGGCAACTGCCTCTCCACCAATACTTGACCGTTTTTCGTTGATACGGTTGTAGGCCTTCGAAACGACACATAAGCTGAGTGCAACACGAGGGGGATGAAATTCGGATCTCACGAGTAAATGAATAGGCTCATCCCTCTTGACCGTATAATCAACCTCAGGATAAACGCGATCAACAACCTTTTGAACGATGCTGATGAACTTTGCTGTCCCCAAAACAAAGTCTTTGAATGGCGCTTCCGACCGAAAAAACGCATTGTAGAGAGAAGGGATAAAAACCTTTCTCCACTTCGATTCGACTTGGGTAAATTCTGGGAGATCTGTGACCCGGACGGTGTTTGCGGTAAGCGCTCGAGGTTGTCGTTCACGCTGTGGAAGTTCAAGTTCGCGGACACCAGGGGCCTTTGCTTTTTGTTGCTTTGGCTCGGGTTTGGCGCGTTTGGGCTGCCGATGAGACCGGTTTGGCAGAGACTCCGCGGAGTCGTCATCACCGTCACTTTCGGCCTCGGGAATCATAGCAATATTCTGTGAAGAGTCTGATCAACGAGCACTGGTAGGTCAAGTATCTCGCTCACCTCATTTTTACGTGAAAAATCTCGCTTACCATCAAACTGGATCGCTTGCGACGGCTTTGAGGCCTGGAATTTTGGCCGCTTCGCAGACGCATCCGAGTCTTTGAGCCCACCAAGGGCTGGTTTAACTTGAAGTCCCTCAGCACCCTGTTTCGTAGATTTCAAGTGTCGCTTCCAATTTGGGAGAAGACCGGATGCAGTTGTTACAGCATCCGCCTTGGACCTTGTGATTATGCATCAGAACCGGGTAATCCATAATCACACGGTGTGACACGCTTACCTCTTGCCAACATCCTTCCCGCGAGCTTTCGTCGTCTTCGCAGCAGCAAGAGTTGCTGGTGAATCCTTGGTTTTTCCCTGAAACAAGGTGTTTACTTAGCTTGAGTGTGTCCATCAGAATATAACTCACCCGCTTTGTTTTTGCAACAGCTTTTGGATCAATGTTGACATCGTCGCTATCACTCACTTCAACATCCATGTCGAAGTGTTCACCTTCACTCTCAGTACCATCCCTATCTTTCATGACAACATCAGACAGCCGACGGATGGCTTTTACCTGGCGTTCCAACTCCCGTTCATCCTCATCGATCTCCATCTGTGTGTAGAGCTTCCTTTTTTCTTCTTCTAACTCTTCCAATCGCCTCTTCGCTTCCGCCTTTGCTTCCTTGTCAGCTTGCACTTGGGCACTTGTACGTTTAGCCCTTTTCTGATCAATCACCCCGGGATGGTTGTTACGCCCTTTCCGTCCCTGAAGAGTTTCGGAAGGCTCAGGAATTGGATTCACCTTTATCTCAGGACCTGCCATGTCATGTGGAAGGGGAGTGGTTTTGGTGTTGCGAGGTTTGGGAGCTGGGTTCACCTTTACCTCGGGAGCTGTGTCGTGCTGAGTGGGAGCGGCCTTGGCTCTCTTCTTTGCGGGGATAGCTTCTGTGTCAGTGCCAGTGGTGTCGTTAGCACGGGTGCGTTTAGTGGTAGGTTTGTTGGTTCCTATCATTACTTGCGGTTCTGATGCATCCGCAGTAATAGCCACCAACTGTGTGGAAGGTGCAGGCGGGTGCTCGGCCTGGGCTTTGCTTCTCTGGGAAGCACGAGTCTTTGGTGGCATGGACTGCAGAGGGAAGGCGGATAATTGTGCAAGGAAAGTGTTGGATGTTGTGACGTGGTTGTTCAACTTTTGGGGGTGGTAGCATGTGATGTGGCGTCGTTCGGTTCGTGTGGTTGATTTGTCATTTCTCCCCATTTTTTTCCCTTCATTCATCACGATTCCTGTACGTGATGGAACAAGACTCAAGGCAATACAAATCCTTCCCTTGTCCTCATCCAAATTGCCACCGAACCTTTCTATCTGCATCGGGACGCACTCAGCATTGGAACGCAATCCATCGCGAAATCACTCCAGCCTCAGAACCAAATCCCGAGCTGCAATTCACAAGACATCTTCACCCCAAGCTTAGTGGTACGTGTTTTTAATGCTCACATAACTCACGGAACTCATTCTTGATGACATTCAGCTCTTCCATGTGATGAGAGTGGCAATTACCTCCCTTTGCACACGAAACCACCGCCATTGCTGCCAGTCGATGCTACCGATGAAAATGCTTGGCATCCGTTTGATGACCGCTTGGCATTTGACTTCGCAAATTTCCAGTTTGCCGGACTCCAGGCATCAGAATCAAAGATTAATCGTGCTCTTGATCTCTGGATAGCTGCCAATATTAAGGCTGGTGGAGATGAGAGTGTCCCATGGTCTTCTGCAGAGGAAATGTATGCTACGATTGATGCTATCCAAGCTGGTAATGCACCCTGGAAAACGATCACATTTAGATACAACGGACCTCGTCCAGCAAACCCGCCGAAATGGATGCTTGAGACATATGAACTCTGTACGCGCAACTCTCGTCTTGTTCTACACCAGCAACTTGCAACCACAGATTTCGTGGACAAGATTGATTATGTTCCATATCGTCAATTTAAAAGTGACGGGGACCGTATATGGTCAAACTTGATGTCTGCAGATTGGGCTTGGGCACAGGCGGTACGTTCTCGTGCACTCCATCGTGAACATGACTGATTTCAAGTTGTTCTAGGATGAAATAGCCATTGACCAGACAACTGAGGGTGCCATGTTCGTTCCAGTGTGCAGCGGTAGTGACAAAACAACCACGACTGTGGGTACGGGACAACAGGAGTACCACCCAGTTTACCAGTCACCAGGTAATCTCTCCAACATAGCACGCCGCTCACGAGGGAACGCGCTGCTTCCCGTTGCATTCCTTCCCATACCAAAAAGTACGTTCACTGTTAAAGTGATTTTTTATGGTATCTAAGTAATTTATTGTGGCAGCAAGCAAGCGACACCGAAATAAACCGGCATTTCAGACATTCTGCCGACAACTATATCATGCATGTTTGGCTCGCATCTTCGAGCCATTAAAACATGGAATGACAACACCAGAAGTTGTCCGTTGTCCTGACGGTCACTTCCGCCGCGCTATTTACGGATTGGGTCCGTACATTGCTGATTATCCCGAGCAAGTGTGGCTTTCTGGGATTGTCCAGAATTGGTGCCCGAAGTAAGCCATATTCTCCTCATCATAAAAATTATTAAAATTTGCTGGATGTAGATGTACCGCAAGACCGGAAAACCTTGATGATCCTAGCGCTCACCGCCGATCTCATGAGAAAACCGACTTTCTTATCAAGTGTTTCCATCCCGACGTCATCTGGAATGAGTTCGGCATCCGAAGTGACGTTGTGGTAGGCAAATGTTTGACTTTTGGTGTTCTGAATTCTGATTCAGTGTTGGTACAGCCTTTCACGCATGACTTTCCTCATGCAGACATTCATGAACTCCTGTCGCCCGATCTCCTCCACCAGTTGATCAAGGGCACGTTCAAAGACCACTATGTCACATGGGTCAATGAATACCTCTTCATAACGTATGGCGAGACTCGGGCCCTTGAAATCATTCAAGACATTGATCGGCGGTAAGGGGTGTGGACGAAATCTACTACTATTCTCACAGTCTTTGATCAGGATTTCTGCTGTTCCAGCATATCCCGGACTGCGTCGCTTCCCAGATGGCCGAAACTTTTCCCAGTGGACCGGCGACGACTCGAAGGCACTTATGAAGGTATTTGATTCAGCATTCAATGGAACCTTCACATCTCCGTTGAACCAGAAGTTACAGGTGTATCTTGCAGCGATTAGCGGGCACTTACCACCAAAAATGGTTCAATGCCTTGCTTCGTTTATGGAGCTCTGCTTCCTTTTTCGCCGAAATGCGATAACAACGGCAGACATCAAACGAATTCAGTACGAACTTGATCGTCTCCACCAACTTCGCGAGGTCTTCATCGAAGCGGGTGTTCGGGCTGACATCTCTCTACCTCGACAACATGCCTTACTGCACTACGTGACTGGTATCATGAATTTTGGCTCTCCGAATGGCCTTTGCTCCTCGATCACCGAATCAAAACATATTGTTGCTGTCAAGAATCCGTGGCGACGTTCCAGTCGTTATAGGGCACTTGCGCAGATGGTGCGCACCATCAATCGGCTTGACAAGCTGGCCGCTTTACACCGAGTTTATGTCAAACGGGGCATGATGGTTGGTACCACTTCAGCCTACATGGCACACATTCAACGCAGACATTTGTCTGGCCCCATTGGCAGCGACTCGGACTCGGAGATTGACGTCATGAACGAGGACAATGAAGACAGCAATAATGATGAACGCGATGACGAGGAAAACAAGGAAGATGACGAGGATGTGGGGCCTGTCTCTGGTCCAAGAGCATTGTCATCAGTAACACTCTCCTCCAGACATGGTATGTCGACACACCTCGTTTCACTGGAGCCACGCTAACGATATCCATCCAATAGAACCGAAATATCCCAAAACCCTTGAAGCGTTGGCAAGGAACATTAATCAACCCCGCTTCCCACATGCGCTTCGAAAATTCCTTTACTCCCAACGTCACCCCAACGCAGAAAGCCACCCCGTCAACTTGGAAGAACATGTGCATTTCGATGGGAAGATCCACGTTTACCATTCGGCTGTTGCACAATTCTATGCACCAAGTGATTTGTGTGGCGCTGGCGGAATGTATCGCGAACGTATTCGTTCAAACCCATCGTGGTATAATGAAGGACCCCGCCATGACACCGTCTTCGTCGTGCTCGATGAATCACAAGCAGGGATGCATGGGATGCTGGTTGCCCGTGTTTTACTCTTCTTCTCATACTATGATGCCTACCTCGACGAAACCGTGCCCTGTGCGCTTGTGAATTGGTTCGTTCCTGACAGAGATGAACCAGATGAGGCTACAGGAATGTGGGTTGTACGTCCAGAGCACGAAGGAAGGTCACGGACTCTTGAAATTATACATCTCGAGAGTGTTGCACGCGGCGCCCACCTTCTGCCTGTATATGGATCGGGTTTCCTTCCTGAAGACTTTCAGTATGAGGTCTCACTCGATGCCTTCAACTCCTACTACGTAAACCACTATGTTGACCACCATGCCCATGAATTTTTGACAGGATAGATTTCTACACTTTATTATTACACAGAACTGTCATGTAGTACTGGATCTTGTCAGCTTGTAGCTTTTCAGCTGGCCACAAGCTAAAAAGCGCGAAAAGCTCGCCAGTAAAATAGCAACTTGCTGATGCACACGTCGGACTCTTTTTTTCGGCCTCGCTAGACCCCCCCCCCCCCCCTCCTTCCTAATATAGTATGTTATGCCCACAAACATATATATTTCTGTGAAAAACATGAGATAAAATAAAGGAAATACGTGGCCCTCTTGCTCAATTACAAAATCGGCGAGCGTGGGTGTGAGGCACCGCACCCACACCTCTGCCCGCAGCCACTGCTGGAGAGGTGGGAGCGGTCAGGCAGGCTCGGAGCAAGGCTCAATGAGGGTAGGGCAAGGTCCAGGGCATCCAGTGGAAAGTTTCTGTGATAACATAAGCACGGACATGAGATTTAACCTGTGATGACAGGCCAGCGGAGTCAGCCCACGAACAGGTGACACTTGATCTCACAGCTGGGCTGATGTGTCTAGTGTTGGTAATTAAGGGCTTAATAAGGTCCAGAATTCTTCTTAAGCCTTAAACATTAATAAGAGGCTTAATATTAAGGCCATTTTAATGGCTTAAATTCTGAAATTGAGTGCAGAACGAACACTACACTTATATACCAAAGTCGTCGCCTGAACCCTCAAGAGCACCATCATCCAGCTCTTCACTGTCGCGTTCTGCAGCTAGAAGCTCCATCAGTAAAGCCTCGTGGTCCCATGGCTGGCGGCGTTGATGTGTGGGTCGCTTGCTCTCACCAGTAAATAACTTCTCAAGTGAACAGGGAAGCCAAGACCTCACGCGACGCCCATTTCTTGCCGCGAACATGCACAACATTTTCACATGCTAGGGATCATCATCAGTGTTGAAACTTTTCCCATCACGTAGATTAGATTAGATTAGATTACATCACATGACTTTTACATATCTTCATTACATACTTGTTTGGTTGGTACAAACAGTAGTACGGTATATAAGACCAGGAAACTGTCAATATCAACAAGTTGTCTCTTGACTCTTAACCAGCTCCATCGCTCTCACCAGCCTCAACCGCTCTCACTAGCCTTACCCCCTCCAAACCATGTAAGTGACCATAGCGGTATCGTAGAGTACTTCCACTGTAGCTATGTTGCTCAGTACACCTGTGGCTAGCGCCCAGGTGGAACTTCAACAGGTTATGGGCCCCGGATAGCAGAGGGACTTGGGAAACACTGGCAACAGCGAGTACCTGCCCACTCTACCCTGGTTGGCAAAGAACCGATCGAAAGATCTAGGTTCTGAGTCTTACTTCTTCACATATGAACCTGGGAACGTCATTACGACAAGTACCTGTCATGAGGCGTCCCTAAGGGGATTGACATAGTACACTCCATGTGGAAACGTTGATCGCACCTTATACGTTTCTGACATATAAAGGGTTTTCCCATGACCGCTATTCCTGAAGGGAATATGTCATAAGGAATCATTCAATTGTTTTCTCGAATCATATTCATAACACATCACTGATTGGGAACCCTTTTTAGATTCATCTACAATGTCTACCTCTCGCTCTGCCCTCGACACCATCACCACCTTTGACGGCATCGACTACCAGAGCTGGGCCGAGAAAATGAAGTCTTACCTCCTCCATCAAGGAGTCTGGCGCATCGTCTCTGGCGACATCACCCGTCCCGAGATCGCTGACTTCACCACTACGGTCTCCACTCCCGGTCCCACCGCCGCTGCTCCTCCTGTGCTGGTTACCACTGTTGACCAGCCCGGCTTCCGCAAGGAAGAAAAGGCCTGGATTAGGGAAGACGACGTAGCTCTTGGGGCGATACGACTGAAGGTTTCTGAGGCGATCAGACGCCACATCAAAGACAGCACCTCGGCACTTGGCGTGTGGAAAACGCTAAAAGATACCTACTCCAAGGTATCCCCGGCTGTTATCTTCGGCGACTTCAAGGCCGCCGCCACCTACAAGCTATCTGGACGCGACCCCGTGCCTGAAATCGAACGCCTGGGGTCTCTTTTTGCCCGGCTCGCCGATTCAAACTTTGTCGTTCCTGATCTGATGCAAGCAATGATCCTGGCCAATGCGATCCCTGACGCATGGTCCGCGCTCTCCACCGCTCTTTTCCAGGTGTATACGCCGATGACTTCACATGGCAGGCTGTCGCCGACAGCATCGTCTCGGAATACAGGCGCAAGTATTCGGTCGGGTCTACTCATACGTCCAATGAGCAGGCCAAGAAAATTTCTGGGACAAAGCGAAAGGGGCAGGACCCCAAATGGGAAAAGCAGCAAAAGCCGAGTACCTCGCAGAACGATGCTGACGAGCAGCCTAACTCGACCGACCCGAGTACCGCTTCTGAAAAGAAGAAGGGAAAGGGACGCTGGCGCAATCAGAAGAAAAGCGCTAACACTGCGGACAACACGTCCGACCATGTGGAAGAAACGGTTGAGTTTGTTGCTCCCGCCATCCACCTCCCTCCTCTTCCGCCACCATCCTTCACCACCGTCACTGGCCGCGGGAAAACGTTAAGTACCGCCCAGCCCGATTCCGCAAAAATGCAGTCACTCCTGCAACGGATGAACCCGCCTCCTTCCCAGTACACCGGACTTCCATCTGGAAAGCCGTCCGTGTGGAAAAAGAATGACCATGTTCGCAAACTCGCGCGCGGCATTGGTGCTCGCCCCTCAGGGTCAAACCTTCGCATTCTGGATACGATTATCCCAGAAGAAGACGAAAGACCGTCCAAGCAGCGTCGAATTACTCCGCCGCTGGACCAAACCCTTAGGATGATGGACATAGACCATCAAAGCGAGCGGATGGGGCCGGAGCAATTTGAAGATGGGCTGATTGAACTTGACGGTTCGTCACCTTCCTCTCCTGAATCTGACCAATTAAGGAAAGCTAATAACACCTCCTTACAGACGTGTAAAATATTAGCTAGTACTAGTGCAGAATGTATGGATCATATTGACAACGATCTATATAAAAAATATACAAAGCACTTTGCGTCATGCACACACTGTAAGGAGAAAGAACGTGCACAATGGATCTTAGACTCCAGTGCCTCATTACACTTTACCCATGAGTTCAAGGACTTCGCGTACTACAGGCCTCTCAAGGCTAAGCGATTTGTCCAAACAGCTGAAAAGGGAAAGAAACTGGAAATTCTCGGAGTTGGGGCCGTTCCAGTACGGCATACCCTAAATGGGGAAATAAAAACCCACCTTCTCCGACCTGTATTCTACATTCCGGACATGGACACATGCCTATTGTCCCTAGGCGTCTTCCTTAATCACGGTTACAAAGTAGACGGAATGCATGGAGAAATCAACATCTCCAAAGGCCAGAACAAAATACAGTTCTCACCTCACATTCTCGGACAAACCATTTATTGGTTAGACACTGAAATATGCCAAGACCAAATCCACGCGATCTCTAGCGAAATCACTGTCGAAACCTGGCACAAACGCCTTGGCCACCCAAATGACCAGGCGCTCAATAAGATTCCCACCAGTACCAAAGGAGTACCCAAAACGTTAGTACGTGAGAAATCACAGGAAAGCTGCACGGGGTGTCTAAAAGGGAAAATGCCGAATCAGTCTTACCCTAACTCGATGACAAGGGCTGTCAAACCCTTTGATTTGATCCATTCGGACTTGAAGCAGATATCCACGGCATCGTACCACAAGTACAAATATTTCCTTACCTTTTTGGATGATTTTTCTTCCCATGTCTGGGTTGTCTTGCTTAGGAAAAAGTCAGGTGCCATCACGGCGCTGAAACAATTCCTTGCAATGATCCAGAATCAATTCGCCGCCACCCCTAAAAAATGGCGGGTTGATGGAGGTGGAGAATTTGATGAATACAAGGATGTACTTGCCAATCATGGAATTCTGATCGACATCACACTCCCATATCAGCACCAGCAGAATGGTAGAGCAGAACGGATAAATCGAACTCTGTGGGAAAAATCTCAGGCATTGCGTTTCGACGCATGTCTACCGCCGATGTGGTGGGAATTCTGTTTGGAACATGCAGCATTTCTATACAACAGAACCCCCATGCGGCGCCTTGAATGGAAAACCCCTTATTTCAGGGTGACCAATGAGATCCCCGACATGTCCAGCGTCAGAGTCTTCGGATGCCAAGCATACATATATATCCCAAAAGAAAAACGCAGAAACTCCCTGGAGTCAAGATCTCGATTGATGATTTATCTCGGATCAAAACCAGGGGTCAAAGGATACCGCTTCATGGATCCTGAGACCAACACGATTTTCATGGGCGGGAAAGCTATCTTTGATGAAAGCAAGTACCCTAGATGCCACATCGACCCTTTGCCAGAAAACCATCCAGAAATGGAAAACCCAGAGCCGGCTGATGAGTTTGAGGATCTCATCCCCGGTAGCAATGACGACGATAGTCACAACGAAATACCTCATGACCCAGTTCCCATTGAACAGGATCAACCCGAATCAGACAACGAACTGCCTGCCAGTGAGCCTGATGACGAACCGCGAGTACCCACTCCGGAACCCGAGCAAGTACCAGATCGACCGATCAGGGAACGACGAGTTCGGAAGATGCCAGGAAGCATCTATGGGGAAGACACTCCAGCGTCTGATCTTGAAAAATTAGATCGAAGACGGAGATTGGGCGGTCAAACGGCATGGATGAATGACCTCCTGATGGAGGCAATATCAGTCCAAGTTGGCATCGTTGAAATGTCACACAAAGACATATACCCTCTTCCAAATAAAGAAGACTGGTATGCGGCTGAACGAAAAGAGCTAGATATGCTCAAACGCCGCGGGGTGATCACGGAGCTAGTACCCCTGCCTGAAGGGAGGAAAGCTCTAAGGAACAAATGGGTTTACAACGAAAAATCCGATGGGCGTCTGAAAGCGCGCCTTGTCGCAAAAGGCTTCTCGCAGGTGGAAGGGATCGACTTTGATCAGATCTTCTCACCAGTCGTAAGATATGAAACCGTCCGACTAATACTGGCATTGACAGCCCTTGAAGGGTGGTTCATGACACTGTTGGACGTCTCATCAGCCTTCCTCTATGGAACGCTCCGTGAAGTCATTTACATGCGACAGCCTGAGGGCTACATAGTAAAAGGGAAAGAACACCTCGTGTACCAACTATTCAAAGCTCTATATGGACTTAAGCAGGCCGCATTAGCCTGGTGGAGGGAACTTGATTCCTCCATGAAAAAGCTCGGCTTTGTCCGGCTTCACTCCGATGCGGGAGTTTTCATTCACACAAGTACCAAAGGGGAAATCGTAATCGCCGTCATTTATGTCGATGACTCTGCTTTTCTCGGCACAAACCGGGAATACACGCTAGAGAAGAAGAAGGCCTTCATGGAAACATGGGAATGTAGGGACCTAGGTCACCTAGTGCCTGATGGGGAACCAAAGGAATTTCTCTCAATCCAAATAAGGCAACGTGGGAAGAGGATCTTCATTGATCAAGTACCTTACCTTGAGAAAATTCTTGCACGAATGGGGATGAGCGAATCTAACGCCACCCATACCCCACTTCCTATGGGCTACAAACCCATGATGTCCAAAGATGAACCCAATGCGGAACTCAGATCCAAGTACCAATCCGTCATCGGATCACTTCTATATCTGATGATTGGAACAAGGCCAGACATCTGTTTTGCTGTGATTAAAATGTCGCAGTTTTCCGCAAATCCCACCAAACGCCATTTAGAAGTGGCTAGGGATATTTGCAGGTACCTGAAGGCGACAAAAAATTACGCAATCATGTATGATGGCGACTCAGGGAAAGGAATCTATGCATTCACAGACTCCGACTGGGCGTCAGATGAAAACACGAGGAGGTCTACCACTGGCTTCTTCATATCACTGGCGTCTGGAGCGGTGACATGGGTATCATCGGCGCAAAAGACCATCGCCCTCTCTTCCACAGAAGCAGAATATATGGCGTTATCAGATTGCAGTCGCGCAGCAACATGGCTGAGAAGCATGCTTGCCGAACTTGGAATGCAGATCGGATCAGTACTCATCTACGGAGATAACAACGGCTCCGTCTTTATCGCATCCAACCCTGTAACTGAGAAGCGATCCAAGCACATTGACGTGCGATTCCACTTCGTCAGAGAAAAAGTCTCCGAAGGGATAATTACGGTCGAATTCATTGAAGGAGTGAACAACCCTGCAGACCTTTTAACTAAGAATCTGGGGAAAATCCTCTTTTCCAAGTTTATCCCGTACTTCGGATTGATAAAGAACTAGGCGAAACAGAGTACCTATATATACAGTGACTTCCAAAAGTGGCCCAATGTTTTGTATTTTTTGATTGTTGCTTGAATAGCATTGGATTGAAAATAAATACAAACAAAGTATTGGTGTACCATAGATAGCATTTGATCAGGGCTATCCATCAAAAAAGGAATTACATAATTTCAAACAGTATTACTAGAGATATAGGCAGTTTAATTCAGAGACTCATTGGGCCACTTATGGAAGTAGCTATCAGAAATGCAGACACAGCCCAATAGCAATGCACATAGCCTAAAGAAATGCACACAGCTTCAGAGGCTATGATTAATAGCCATAAGGCAGTACTTACAAGCTATATAAACCAGTCCAACACTCCCCAAAAGCTATAATTCATCATGCATCCCATCTCCTCTGCTCAGAAGGAAAATATCCTTTCTCTTGCTTCCAGTGGTTTCTCCAATCGCCATATTGCCTCCAAACTTGGTGTAGGCAGGTCTACTGTTGCCAGAACACTTCATACTCTTCTTCCCAACCACTATACTCCTCTTACTGGGCGCCCATCCAAACTTTCATCCACAAATCAACATGCAGTTATTGCACAAATCAAGACTGGCAAAGCTTTCAATGCTGTTCAAGCCATGAAACATATCAATACCATCATCTCTGATTCAGTCTCCTCACAAACAATTAGAAGAGTCCTGAAGAAACATTCATTCAAGGCTGTGGTGAAGAAGAAAAAGCCCTTGTTGAGTGCAAGGCATAGAAAGGCAAGGTTGGCCTTTGCTCAGAAGTATCAGGAGTGGGCTGTGGAGGACTGGAAGAGGGTTATTTGGTCAGATGAGACCAAAATCAACAGATTTGGGTCAGATGGAAGAGAGTGGGTCTGGAAGAAGAAGGGAGAAGGGTTGATTCAGAGGGAGGTGCAGGGGACAGTCAAGTTTGGTGGAGGAAACATCATGGTATGGGGGTGTATGGGATGGAATGGAGTGGGGCATCTTGCAGAGGTTGAGGGGAGGATGAATGCTGACCAGTATGTGGCCATTCTGGAGGAGCACATGCTGCCTAGCCTGGAGGAGAGTGGGATTTCTGAGGAGGAGGTAATTTTTCAGCAGGACAATGACCCCAAGCACACCTCAAAGAAGGCCAAGAAGTGGATGAAGGACAACAATATCAACTTCTGGACTGGCCTGCACAATCTCCAGATATCAGCCCTATTGAACATCAATGGGTTCATCTCAAGAGGGAGCTTGCCAAGTATCCAACACCACCAAAGGGAGTTTGGGAGATTTGGGAGAGAGTGGCAGAAGTGTGGAATAATATACCACCAGAGGTATGTCAAAATCTAATAGAAAGTATGCCTAGAAGGTTAGAAGCAGTTATCAAGGCCAAGGGAGGTCATACCAAGTATTAAAATAGCCCAATTCTGTTTTTCTGATGACTACTTCCATAAGTGGCCCAATGAGTCTCTGAATTAAACTGCCTATATCTCTAGTAATACTGATTGACATTATGTAATTCTTTTTTTGATGGATAGCCCTGATCAAATGCTATCTATGGTACACCAATACTCTGTTTGTATTTATTTTCAATCCAATGTTATTCAAGCAACAATCAAAAAATACAAAACATTGGGCCGCTTTTGGAAGTCACTGTATATGTGGGAAAAAGTAAGATGTATTTAGAAGTATGTACTAAATATGGGGGGGTGTTGAAACTTTTCCCATCACGTAGATTAGATTAGATTAGATTACATCATGTGACTTTTACATATCTTCATTACATACTTGTTTGGTTGGTACAAACAGTAGTACGGTATATAAGACCAGGAAACTGTCAATATCAACAAGTTGTCTCTTGACTCTTAACCAGCTCCATCGCTCTCACCAGCCTCAACCGCTCTCACTAGCCTTACCCCCTCCAAACCATGTAAGTGACCATAGCGGTATCGTAGAGTACTTCCACTGTAGCTATGTTGCTCAGTACACCTGTGGCTAGCGCCCAGGTGGAACTTCAACAATCAGTATGCTTAATTCAAATTAACTACAAGGGTTAGAACCTTCTTTATACCAGTCCTGAGTAATATCAAGCTCGGCATCCAAATCCGTCTCATCAACGTTGATTGGCTGGATCATCGCATGGTAATGTTGAATACAGCCCTTGCAGTAGGCTTTGAATTGACTTGAATTTTGTTTTTCCCCTTGGTAATAGAATGTCCACAATGGCCCTTTCGTAGCTGACATCGTAGTTGGGGGAGGGGGATGATGAGCATTGATTTTTTTTCGAAGTTGTCGGGCTCGCTCTCGTTGGATATTATTACGTGTCACAATATTAAGGCTTTATTAAGGCTTCACATTTTCTTCAACAGATCTTAAGGGCTAATTTTAAGGGCTTTTTAAGCCTTAATGGTAATAAAGAGCTAAGGCTTAAGCACAACACTGGATGTGTCGGTATAATATTACTTTTGGCTTATTGGGGTGCTCGGGCCATGGGTACAGATGCGTCTGCATTTTGGGACCCCCAATAAGCCTGTTGGAGTGTTGGACAGGTTTCATGAAGTATGTTCTGGCTGCCTGCAGAGGTCCATAAATGCCAACCACATTGATACCCATGTCAACCTGTAAACCTGTCCATGGGTGCAGGTACAGGTCGACCCGAAGGTATCCGAGGGTTACCTGTGGCATTCACTGAGACTGGGATAGGTATAGGCACTAGGGCTGCTACTAGCAGCTCATAATTTACAAGGGATGAACACAGCAGGAAATTAGATCAAAGAGTCTACAAAGGAGTCTACAAAGGAACCAAGGATGAAGAAGAGCTCCAGTGTGAAGGAGAATTTTGTGGGATGAGGGTTGGTGTGGAAAATCTTCCGGGTCCTGAGGGGAGTATTTCCATCCCGTCGGGGTGGGCTTTGTCTCGGAGGCTGCACCCTATGTGCGTCTGGACATGCATTCCAAGGTCTGCAAGACTCTATATTTCCGTCACATGAAAAAAGGTTTCCCATGCCTCGGATATGGCATGAGGTGATGTCAATACGGCCCCGATGGGATAAATATACTTGCCTCAGTTTGTTTCGGTCGCAGGCCCATCGGAGCAACCTGAAAATCGGAATGCAATGGGGGAAACCGGGGCTGACAGGAGATATATTTCCCATTGTGGAACATTGTCAACCTGCGGAGAGGAGAGGATAAGGGATAACATTGTGGGCTCTGCTGGGGCCGCCTGAGGTGGAAACTGAGGGCAAGGCCCATTTGCGGGTCAGTCTGGAAGTCATTTTTATTCAAGGGAATATAGAAAGAAGCGGTGAAATGAAAAAAGCGCGACATTGTACATGATGAGAGTAAAGAAATATGAGGTCGACCACAGTCCAAGCTGATTCTATGGCCTCGTCGAGACTGGCTGTTTCTCCGAATGCAGCTTGTCGCTCAGGCAAATTTCTGTTATGCTTTAACAAACCGTTCCAAGGTTCGGGCAGAGTATGCAGGAAAGTGGAAAGGCAAAGAGCAATGTGATTGCTAAATCTAAGGAATCTACTATAGTACAAGAGGTTTATATAAGTACTGACTATAGGCGGTAGTGGATAAGTCAGTACTGCGGAAGACAGTGCACATGAGTAAGGTGACTGCGGAAGGCTATGTACAATAAGTAAGCTGACTGCGGAAAGCGAGTCAGCGCGGGAGCGAAGTATACTAAAGGGGCTGACAAAGTAAAGGTAGTGAGTCAGACTGGGAATCGAAGGTTGCGAAAGTAGGCATTAGACATAGTAAGCTCGTAAGAGGGCGCCGAGCCGGGCCGATAAGTAAAAGTGATGACGTCGTCCGCATACCACAGAGTCCGTAACATGTTCCCCTCTTCAAGCTCTGTGTCCTCACAGAGTCATTGTCCCCATCCCTCGTTGTTGCCAGGATCGGACCAGTTCGGACTCTCCTTGAGGCTCCAATCATATATCAACTCCTCGTTGATGGCAACGGCGAGTTCGAGGCCTTTGTTGTGTGTCAACTGTCTTCTTCATCTGATCCTGTTATGCTTAACAAACCGTTCCAAGGTTCGGGCAGAGTATGCAGGAAGGTGGAAAGGCGAAGAGCAATGTGATTGCTAAATCTAAGGAATCTACTACAGTACAAGAGGTTTATATAGGTACTGACTATAGGCGGTAGCGGATGAGTCAGTACTGCGGAAGGCAGTGCGCATGAGTAAGGCGACTGCGGAAGGCTATGTACAATGAGTCATACATACTGCGGAGCTGAGTAAAGCTACTGCGGAATGAGTCAGAGCGGTAGCGAAGGGAATGGAAATAGATGTTGCGACATAATGTATTCATAAGAGGGCGCCGAGCCGGGCCGATAAGTAAAAGTGATGACGTCGTCCGCATACCACAGAGTCCGTAACATGTTCCCCTCTTCAAGCTCTGTGTCCTCACAGAGTCATTGTCCCCATCCCTCGTTGTTGCCGGGATCGGACCAGTTCGGGCTCTCCTTGAGGCTCCAATCATATATCAACTCCTCGTTGATGGCAACGGCGAGTTCAAGGCCTTTGATAGCCAGCCGAATACGCCGATTTTCGATCACGAGGGTGCTGGTGTAATTTCCGAGAATTTGTTTCTCCTCGGAACTCGGGGCGACGGGGAGGTTGGACAGCGAGTGAAGCCGGATATGCATTTGGCGATGAAGGAGGTCGGCAAGGGAGGTTTCTAGGGCATGGATTTGGTCTCTCATGGAGAGCGCTTCATTCATGAGGGCGGCGATGGCGGGGTTGATGTCGGTGGTGGAGGTGGAGGTAGCGGTGGTGTTGGACATGGTGGTGAGGATGGTTGAGAGATAGAAGAAGAAGGGGGAGGCTATATTGGGCAGGGAACAGACTAGAGTGGGGAACTCGGTGTGTGGTTGACTGATGAGGTCGATACTGTTATGGATTGCGAACACTGTCTTTTATCGTGGGCGAGACGGGTTCTGCCGATGGAAATCACGGATCAAATCTTGAGTGTTCTGAACATTAGCTCGAGGTTCCCATGTGTTCTCTTCGGGGCCATATCCTTCCCACTGGACAAGGTACTGGATCTTCCCACGGAACTTTCGAGAGTCTAGGATTGTGGACACATGATACTCTTCTCGTCCTTCAACGATGATCGGATCAGGGGCTGGTTTCTTCTTCTGGATGGCGTACTTCGGGGTTTCGTAAGGTGACAGCAGGGTCTCGTTGAACACAGGGTGAATCATTTTCCAAGTCTTCGGAAGATCAAGAAGGTACGCGCTAGCCCCTTTCTTCTCTAGGACCTTGAATGGTCCATGTCGGAGTGCGTCAAGTTTCTTCGAGGGACGGTTAGTCCTGATGTTAGTCCCTTCCAGCCACACCTTGTCTCCGATGCGGTAGTTCCGAGACGGACTTCGTCGCGTATCAACTGTCTTCTTCATCTGATCCTGTGCCTGTTTCAGCGCTGCATTGGCTTCTTCTCGTGCTTGTTTGAGTTTTTCCAAGAAGCTGTTGGCAGCCGGGTTGGTGTCTTCCAACACCAGTTCTCCCTTCCAAGGATGCAAGCCATAGTTGAGGTAGAATGGTGTGTGCTTTGTCGCCTGATGTTCTTTATCATTGTACTGGAATTCAGCAATTGCGATCCACTCGGCCCAATCATCTTGTAGATGGTTGACGAAGTTTTGTAAGAATGCTTCTGTTTCCTGATGCGATCGTTTGGCCTGTCCATCAGTCTGTGGATGGTATGCGGTGGACAGATTCCTTTTGATCCCTAACATGCGGCAAAGTATCTCCATGAACTTCGCAGCAAACTGTGGTCCCCTGTCACTGATGATCTTCTTGGGGATTCCGTGAAGCTTCCATATCTGATCCCGATAGATCTTGGCTAATCCTTCAGCTGATAATTCCACGGTTGTCGGAATGAGATGGAGCATCTTCGAATGTCTATCCGTGATGACCAGAATCGCATTCTTTCCCTCGGACTCTGGTATCGGTCCCACGACGTCAATCCCTATGTCTTCCCATGGATGACTTGGTGCTGCACTTCGAGCAGATAGTGTCTCCAATCCTTCAGTGCTTCCATGACTGCCAAAAGCTCTTTGTCATATATCTCGTAATTTTGTTCGGCCGCGGACATGGTCCGCGACAAGAAGGCAGTAGGATGCCATTTGTCATCCTGTTTTTGAGAGAGTACAGCCCCAATTGCATAGCCTGATGCATCGGTTTTGACCCTGAACTGTCCATCTGGTTTTGGTAATGCCAAGACTGGTGCTGATGTGATTGCCTGTATGAGACCTTCAAATGCCTTTTGTTCCGTTGGTCCCCAAGTAAACGTAGTGCCGCCTGTGAGTGCGGTAAGTGGTTTTGCGATGTTTAAGTATCCTTCAATGAAGCGCCGATAGAAGTTTTGGTGAGGAAGGCAGCCTTCCATTCATCGCCTTCTTTAATCCGGACATTGTTGTAACCCCACATGATGTCCATCTTATTGAAGTAGACTGCATCTTTCAGCACGTCCAAGAGATCGGAGATGCGAGGGAGTGGGAATTTGTCTTTGACCGTGAATTTGTTGACCATGCGGTAATCTTGTACCAATCGTTTGGAACCATCCTTCTTGTTGATGAAGAAGCAAGGGGAAGCATAAGGGGATACGGACGGGCAGATCTTTCCAGTTGCTAGACCCTCGTCAATGAATGCGTCCAATTCCTCTTGTTCCTTTTGTGTCATGGGATATGTGTTTCCCCCTAGTTCCTTTGGTGCGTCCGGTGTAAGTTCAATACCATGGTCCCATTCCCTTTCCTTCGGGATCTTATCAAAGTTCTCCTTCTCGAAGAGGTGAGTAAACCGATCAACATATGAGGGTCGTTTGGTTGTGGGAGGTGGTGTGGGAGTGACAGCTTCCAATATAGGGTCTCCAGGCTTCCATTTCTGATCCGACTTCTTGGGTGCATCTTTGTCGCGTACCTCAACCATGCGAACCCGGTGCTTGCGACCATCAAGGTTAACCCTGAATTCCGAATGTTTGGTTCAGCATGTTGTTGGGCACCGGTTGAATGTTACAGCGCCGGTTGTCCAATTGATCGTGGGGTTGTGGTGTACCAACCAGTCATGTCCCAAGAGCATGTCTGTTCTCCCAATGTCCAGTACCATTGCTTCCATGGTTTCCTGATGTGTTCCCAGATCCAGCTTGACTTCGGCAAGTTGGTTCGCTTTTTGTTGTCGATTTGGTGATCCATCCACATTTAGAATTGCTATGGGCGGTATCCCTCGCGTGGGGAGGTTCTGTTCGCGTACTATTCTGGGATGGATGCATGTGCATTCACATCCGCTATCAACCTCAGGTCGAATGACCTTTGGTCCTTGTTGTGTTTTGAGCTGAGCTAGCAGCCTGATCTCTCGTCGTTTCGGAGGTTTGTCTCCCTTCACAATCTTAGTTGACGCAGCGGCTCGCTTGGCAGGGATGACATAGGTTCTATTGTCTGCAGTCATACAAGGCAAGCAAGTCCGTTTAATAGATAAGGGTCGCGACTTAGCGTCGTTTAATCGGACCCTTTGGGAAAATCCTTCTCGTCGGCTTCTAAGATTGTGGTTTCATCATTCTCGGCATCTTCCTCAGACACCTTCCTAACCCTTCCAGAGTTCTTCTTCGGCTTGCGGCAGTTGCGCACAATATGGCCTTCTTGGTCGCAGTTGAAACACTTGTGACTATCTTTCTTCTTTGGAGCGCTGCAGTCTTTAGCAAGGTGACCAAAGCGTTGACAGTTGTAGCAACGGGCCACTCCTGCTTTGTCAATCTCCATGGCCTTGCCCTGACCACCATAAGTGGTACCTGATCCGGTGCGCATGTTGCCGCCACCTCGAAAGGCCAGTGCATGTCCTTCCATCTGTCGTCCCTTGTTTCGGATCTCCTTTGTGTACTCGGAGTACATCTTATCCTCGCTTGCCACTTGTTCAGAGATTCTGCGGTTAACGTTCTTTTCCAGGATGTATTTCCCAGTTTCTTCGCCAAGGTTTGACAGCTTCAAGAGCTCTTCAAATTCGTCCAAGAATTTGTCAACGCTGCGTTTTTCCTGTTTCAGGACTTCGAGTCTCGCTTTGGCAGCGACTGACTTGTTGGCGACAGAGAATCATGTGGCGATATCATCGGAGAATCCTAGCCAGGTGATGTTCTCGTTGTCGACGGCAAGAGCATCTAACTTGTTACTGGCCCAGTGCCTGCCGGACCCTTCCATCATGCGGGATAGCACCGCAAGAATCTTCTGATCGTCTGTTAGGCTCTTTTGGAACCTGATGTATAGTTTGGTGGCTTTCCACCACTCGTCAAAGGTGTGTCTGTCCTTGAACATCCCAGGATCCTTGATGATCTTGGATGTATCCATCGTTTGTACTGCCGGAGCTTCTGCCATGTCTAGAGTCTGCGGAGAAGGAGAGGGGTCGGGTTGTTGGGATGAAGATGGGGTTTGGGATACAGGTAAGGGTTGAAAATGAGTCCCTGTTCTAGGCGTCTGTTCGATATCTGACTGCGCGGAGTCAAAAGCAAATTCGTCAGGGGACTTGTCGGCAGAATCGGTGGCAAAACGTTCGGGGTATTTCCTCTGTAGATCTCTAAGGAATCTCTGTTCCTGCGCGTCTGTCGGTTGTGAGAAGGGGTCAAGTCTCTCGTTTCATGCCCAACGACTGTACTCGGTCTGTTGTTTGGTGGTTGTGAAGTGGGCGTAGATCTGTTGCTTCGAGTACAACGTGATGATGCGGCTCTGGGATGTCTCGATGTGAGCGTCCTAAACAATCTTCTGATAACGGTTGTCTGGACACCAATAAACTCTCTGATCTCTGTGATCCGACCTGTCTGAGGTCCTTCTTGAACGCGAAAGCTTTCGAGTTCGTTCTGTCGGGCGTTGTAACGCGCGATCTGGTGTTGTCGAGCAAGATGGATGCTCTCTGCTATCTCGCTGTGGGGGCGATGCTCGTCGTTGTCTAGTTCTTCGTCAAGCACCTGCTGTAGGATGCGACAGATCTCCGATTTGATGTACTGCTGGATGAGTGTAAAATCGATACTGTCTCGAGGACTTAGCTCCTCCTGTCGGGCTTCTGGTGAGGCGAATGGGTTACTGGCAAAGTCTTCAAAGAAGCGCGACGTCTTGACTTGTCTGGTAGTTGCTCTCTTCGCTCTGGGCGAACCTAACGAGATTTAGCAACTTGTTATGCTTTAACAAACCGTTCCAAGGTTCGGGCAGAGTATGCAGGAAAGTGGAAATGCAAAGAGCAATGTGATTGCTAAATCTAAGGAATCTACTATAGTACAAGAGGTTTATATAAGTACTGACTATAGGCGGTAGCGGATAAGTCAGTACTGCGGAAGGCAGTGCACATGAGTAAGGCGACTGCAGAAGGCTATGTACAATAAGTAAGCTGACTGCGGAAAGCGAGTCAGCGCGGGAGCGAAGTATACTAAAGGGGCTGACAAAGTAAAGGTAGTGAGTCAGACTGGAAATCAAAGGTTGCGAAAGTAGACATTAGACATAGTAAGCTCGTAAGAGGGCGCCGAGCTGGGCCGATAAGTAAAAGTGATGACGTCGTCCGCATACCGCAGAGTCCGTAACAATTTCTCTGTATTCTCTGACGTCTTGAGCGAACGATCAAGATAATACAGTCACAAAAAACATACCTGCAAGGGCCTGGCACATACTTTTGACCTCTGCCACAATATCCCTGAATCGTGATCCCATCGCTCAGCAGGCGCCGTGTCAGTGATGAGACCTGGATGACGTTTAATAAAAGGAGGAGTGAGGAGGTCGTTGTTTGCTGTGTTATACTCAAACACAGAAATGCATGTGCCCATTGCACTGATGCCATACAGTTTGGGAATCATGAGACCTTGATCGGCAATAACCTGGAACCTGTTGCGCATCTGTGAGTCTGCACTGCCCTGATTATAGGTGCTGGCAAGGTGGGGAAAAGGCTTGATTTTGATGAAAAAGACTGGGATCGTTCGCAATCAGACAATGAGTAAGGCTGCAAAATCAATTGCCCCGGGGGTTGAGGGGGGATTATACTGAGGTGCGACCTGAAAGTGTTCGGTATGTGGAAACAGGGATGTCAGGAGAGTGTTGTATGGACCATAATAGATGGATTCATCTGTCGAGGAACAGTCGACAAGGGCAAATTGTTCCAAGATGGTGGGACTCCAGGGCATATCTTGTGTTGTAGGGAAGTTGAGCAGGCGGAGAATGGACAAAGTGGGCAGTTACCTGGTGGGCATGCAAGTGGGGGTGGCGATTGTTATCACAGGCTTGGATTAATAATCTAAGATCTTTTGTTTCTTGCTTAGTCAGAGCCCGTTATATTTGAAGCCATAAGTAACTTAGTAAGCCAAGGATTGGATGGCCATGTGATGAGGCAATGTCGTGACAGGTGATAGGACATGTGGTTTGGGAAGAGAGTCAGTAAATTACCAGGCACAGTAGGGGGAATTGTTGTCTGAATGGCTTATTGGGAAGGATTTGGACATGGGGCCGACGGGGGATGTATTTCCCATTGGGGGTTTAAGGCACACATGATGTATGGGGATCAGGAAATGCATTGTTTGTCTTCAGGAATATCAGGATGTAGCCGGGGCCGACGGGGGATATATTCCCATCGGACGGTTGGGAGGAGACCATGTTCAGGGCATGGGTTTGGTTTCAGCCGAAATGGAAGTATTGGGGATTTGGGGTCTGGCGCGGCTCCCAGAGTTATTGTCATCCAGGGGGTTGGGAGGAGCGTGAAAATAAAAGAAATGCGGCATTAGGGATTGGTGGAGGAACAATTGCCATGGTAAATTTGAATTGGCTAGGTACTGTTGTGGATATGGGGATTGGATGAAGAAGGGATTGAGGATAAATGAAAGCTATGACCAAATTTTGGGCCATGAATGGACTATTCACTTCCCAACCCATCCTAAGATTGGGTCACAAAGCTGGGAGGGACTGGGGGACATGTCGGGAACATGGGATAACAGATGTGGAATTTTGGTGGGACCTCAACCCTTGGCCCCAATGGGGTGGGGTGTGGTGAGGGACTTTACCCGGAGAAAGCGTATGCAGACCGATGGGGAAATTTGGGGAAATAAATTGATTATTGGTATGCGTGCAAAACTGTGTGCTAAACAGATGGAGCAAGCACACGGTTCACAGTACTTGCCCCTCCAGGGCTGATTTGGAGGTAACTCCTAACATCATCCTTCATGAACCATGCGAAACAAGCTCGGTCCCCAGCTTTAATGGGATCAACGGCATGAGAAAGGATCTGCCCAGAAAGTGCTATAACTGTTCGGGGGCAGTATGAAAATGAGGCACGGAGACCGAAAATTTGTTCATATAAGCCCGTTGTGGCCAGGATGTCATACCACTTGTGTCGGGCTTGTGAATCTTTATAACAGGGGGTCTTCCGGTTGCAAATGATGGAAACACCGGAGAATGGAGTGCACCAAGTCTCGAGGACTTTTGAGATGTGAACTGGTTCCCAGAGATGAGAAGGGTCATCCTTGAGCTGTTTGAGCATAGTGAGTCCGACAAGGTATTGCTCCGGATGTGTGACGGCCAAGACGGAACCCATGGATGAAAGGAAGCGGCTGTTGGCTTTGAGCCAGGCGGTGGCACAGGATGATTCTGTCTTGAATGATTTGGAGATTTCGGGCCGCGCGGTGCTTGCCTGGAATAAGAGATGAGTTGAGATTGACCAATAGACAGAGGAGGGGGGAAACAAACAGAATGGCCTGCCTGGAACCAGCAGGAAGCGATGTCAACGATCCCTGGTGCTAGGAGTTCACCTGAGGTGAATAGGGTGGGATCACGTCTCCAGGGAGCATGACACTTCGAGGCATTGCTGTCCTCACTACCCGGGCGAGAAGAACGGGAGAGTGGGGCCTGATGACCGGTTTTCAGGTGGATCGGGTAGTTTTTCCATTCCTTTCGCATAAGAGAATCCAGAACCGAAATTGAGGCGAGCCATTCATCCTTGAAAAAAGGATGAGATCCAGGATGTATGAATGTTAATGGGCCACGTACATGCGCATCTCGTGAGAGGGCGTCAGGTAAATACCAGAGGATGATATTTCCATTGGCGTTGAGGACTGTTATTGGGGTATTGACGCGAATGAAATTGTCATTGTCAGACTGGAAGTCGGGGCTGGGAGGGAAAAGGAGATTGCGGGAGGTCTCTTGGGCTTCATCTCGGCTGTCGCATGCTTTTCCCAAGGTAGCGACATAGTCTGCCACCCTCCAAGGGACCCGTTCTGAATGGGCAAAGGATTGAGAATCAGCATCTTGTAATAAAATAAGTCACTCACTTTGATTCCTGAGGGCGATTGCCGCGATCTCGGCAATATGCTGACCATCCTCGATGCTCACATACGGGACATTGATGGGAAGTGGGAGGTCGGGAAGTACAGTGGGATCCGCCTGATAATAGTGATGCTGGAAGAGATCACAGGTGTGCTTTGCAGCAGGATATGCTTGATAAAATTGGGGGGAGAAGTCCCGATGTAGAGAAAATGGGTCCTCTGCAACTATTTCCTGAGCAGGAGGCAATATTGTAAGGAGGCGCGGGTCCACCGCATCAAGCTGATCAGGGATGGGGGTTTGTGGACCACTGTCTTTGGCAAGCATTCCCAGAATGACTGTTGCATCCCATAGGTTTTGTCGATAGTCAAAGGCGATGGAGAGGGTCTGCTGCTGCTTGAGGGCATTCATGGATGCCCAGTTGTCCCCCATTGCTCTCTCGACAATGAGATTGATGCCGGCATCAGAGGAATCGACTTTGATTAGGGGAAGATATGACATTGTGAGAGAGCAACATCACGACCAAAGCCGTCCCCATCATATACAGGCTTTCAATTTTCAGGTTCATGGTGATTGGATCAGGATGGGGACAAGACATGATCCCATGATGGATTCCGCTTGGGACGTGTCCGGGACCAATGGGGGATAGGTTTCGCACCGAAAATGAGGGCAGTTATTGTTGAAGTTCCACCTGGGCGCTAGCCACAGGCGTACTGAGCAACACAGCTACAGTGTGGAAGTACTCTACTTAACCGTTCTAGCCACTTACATGGTTTGGGAGGGTGAGGCTGGTGAGAGCGGTTGAGGCTGATGAGAGTGATGGAGCTGGTTAAGAGTCAAGAGACAACTTGTTGATATTGACAGTTTCCTGGTCTTATATACCGTACTACTGTTAAGTATGTAATCAAAGATGTGTAAATGGTCACGTGATGTAATCTAAACCAATCTAATCTACGTGATGGAAAAGTTTCAACACCCCCCCATATTTAGTACATACTTCTAAATACATTTTTACTTTTTCCCATATAGGTACTCTTTCTTTGTCTAGTTTTTAAGCAATCCAAAGTACGGGATAAACTTGTTGAAGAGGATTTTCCCCAGATTCTTAGTTAAAAGGTCTGCAGGGTTATTCACTCCTTCGATGAATTCGACCGTAATAATCCCTTCAGATACTTTTTCTCTGACAAAGTGAAATCGCACGTCGATGTGCTTGGACCGTTTTTCAGTTACAGGGTTGGATGCGATAAAGACGGAGCCATTGTTATCTCCATAGATCGGGACTGATCCGATCTGCATCCCAAGTTCGGCAAGCATGCTTCTAAGCCATGTCACTGCGCGACTGCAATCTGATAGCGCCATGTATTCTGCTTCCGTGGAAGAGAGGGCAATGGTTTTCTGCGCTGATGAAACCCATGTTACTGCTCCAGACGCCAGTGATATGAAGTAACCAGTAGTGGATTTCCTGGTGTTTTCATCTGATGCCCAATCGGAGTCTGTAAATGCGTAGATTCCTTTCCCAGAATCGCCATCGTACATGATCGCGTAATCTTTTGTTGCCTTCAAATACCTGCAAATATCCCTAGCCACTTCTAAATGGCGTTTGGTAGGGTTTGCGGAAAATTGGGACATTTTGATCACTGCGAAACAAATGTCGGGTCTTGTCCCGATCATTAAGTACAATAGTGATCCGATGACGGATTGGTACTTGGATCTGAGTTCCGCATTGGGTTCATCTTCGGACTTCATGGGTTTGTAGCCCGTCGGGAGTGGGGTGTGGGTGGCATTGGATTCACTCATCCCCATTCATGCGAGAATTTTTCAAGGTAAGGTACTTGATCAATGAAGATCTTCTTCCCATGTTGCCTTATTTGGATTGAGAGAAATTCTTTCGGTTCCCCATTCGACACTAGGTGGCCTAGGTCCCTACATTCCCATGTTGTCATGAAGGCCTTCTTCTTCTCTAGCGTGTACTCTCGGTTTGTGCCGAGAAAAGCAGAGTCATCAACATAAATGACGGCGATTACAGTTTCCCCTTTGGTACTTGTGTGAATGAAAACTCCCGCATCGGAGTGAAGCCGGACAAAACCGAGCTTTTTCATGGAGGAATCGAGTTCCCTCCACCAGGCTAATGCGGCCTGCTTAAGTCCGTATAGGGCTTTGTATAGTCGGTACACGAAGTGTTCTTTCCCCTTTACTATGTAGCCCTCAGGCTGTCGCATGTAGATTATCTCACGGAGTGTTCCATAGAGGAAGGCTGACGAGACGTCCAAGAATGTCATGAACCACCCTTCAAGGGCTGTCAATGCCAGAATCAACCGGACTGTCTCGTACCTCACTACTGGTGAGAAGATCTGATCGAAGTCGATCCCTTCTACCTGTGAGAAACCTTTTGCGACAAGGCGCGCTTTCAAACGCCCATTGGATTTTTTGTTGTAAACCCATTTGTTCCTTGGAGCTTTCCTCCCTGTAGGTAGGGGTACTAACTCCGTGATCACCCCGTGGCTTTTGAGCATGTCTAGCTCTTTTCGTTCTACCGCATACCAATCTTCTTTGTTTGGAAGAGTGTATATATCTTTGTGTGACATTTCGATGATGCCCACTTGGATGGAGATTGCCTCCATTAAGAGATCGTTCATCCATGCCGTTTGACCGCCTAATCTATGTCTTCGATCCAATTTTTCGAGATCAGAAGCAGGGGTGTCTTCCCCATAGATGCTACCTGGCATTCTCTGAACTCGTCGTTCCCTGATCGGTCGATCTGGTACTGGTTCCGGAGTGGGTACTTGCGGTTCATCGTCGGGCTCGCTAGACGGCAAGTCATTGTCTGATTCAGGGTGATCCTGTCCAGTGGGAACAGGGTCGTGAGGTTTTTTGTAATGACTGTCATTGTCATTGTTTCCAGGGATGAGGTCCTCAAACTCATCAGCCGGTTCTGGGTTTTCCATTTCTGGATGGTTTTCTGGCAAAGGGTCGATGTGGCATCTAGGGTACTTGCTTTCATCAAAGATAGCTTTCCCACCCATGAAAATTGTGTTAGTCTCAGGATCCATGAAACGGTATCCTTTGACCCCTGGTTTTTATCCGAGATAAATCATCAATCGAGATCTAGACTCCAGGGAATTTCTACGTTTTTCCTTTGGGATATAAACATATGCCTGACATCCGAAGACTCTGATGCTTGACATATCGGGGATCTCATTGGTCACCCTGAAGTAAGGGGTATTCCATTCGAGACGCTGCATGGGGGTTCTGTTGTAGAGAAATGCTGCATGTTCCAAACAGAATTCCCACCACATAGGGGGTAAGCATGCGTCAAAGCGCAAGGCCTGAGATTTCTCCCACAGGGTTCGATTTATCCGTTCTGCTCTACCGTTCTGCTGGTGCTGATACGGGAGCGTGACATTGATTAGAACTCCATGATCGGCAAGTTCATCCTTGTATTCGTCAAACTCTCCACCTCCATCAACTCGCCATTTTTTAGGAGTGGCGGCAAACTGATTCTGGATCATCGCAAGAAATTGTCGCAGTGCCGTGATGGCATCCGACTTCTTTCTAAGCAAGACGACCCAGACGTGGGATGAAAAATCGTCCAAAAATGTGAGGAAATATTTATATTTATGGTATGATGCCGTGGATATCTGTTTGAGATCGGAATAGATCAGATCAAAGGTTTTGGTTGCCCTTGTCATCGAATTGGGATATGACTGATTTGGCATTTTCCCTTTGAGGCAACCTGTGCAACTTTCCTGTGATTTCTCATGTACTAGTGTCTCAGGTACCCCTTTGGTACTGGTGGGAATCTTTCGGAGTGCTTGATCATTTGGGTGACCAAGGCGCTTGTGCCATGTTTCGACAGTGATTTCGCTTGAGATCGCATGGATCTGGTCATAGCGTATTTCAGTGTCTAACCAGTAAATGGTTTGACCAAGAATGTGGGGTGAAAACTGGATTTTGTTTAGCCCTTTGGAGATGTTGATTTCTCCACAAGTCCCGTCTACTTTGTAACCATGGTTAAGGAAGACGCCTAGGGACAATAGGCGTGTGTCCATGTCCGGGATGTAGAACACCGGTCTGAGAAGATGGGTTTTAACTTCCCCATTTAGGGTGTGCCGTACTGGAACGGCCCCAACTCCGAGAATTTCCAGTTTCTTCCCTTTAGCTGCAGTTTGGACGAATCGTTTGACCGTGAGAGGTCTATAGTATGTGAAGTCCTTAAACTCATAGGTGAAGTGTAAAGAGGCGCCGGAATCTAATATCCATTGCACGCGTTCCTTTTCCTTACAGTGTGTACAAGAAGCAAAATGTTTAATATATTTTTTATGTAAATCACTGCTAAAGTGATCTACGCATTCTGTACTGGTACTAGCTATCATAACATACGTCTGTTGAGAGGTATTGTTAGCTTTCCGCAACTGGTAAGGTTTGAAAGAGGGTTTTGACGAACCGTCTAGTTCGATCTCGTCCACAAACTCGTCTGGCCCCATCCGTTCTTGGTCTATATCCATCATCCGCAGCGATTGGTCTAACGGCGGAGTTACTCAACGCTGTTTAGTTGGCCTCTCATCGATGTCTGGAATGATGGTGTCCAAGATACGAAGATTTGACCCAGAGGGTCGGGCGCCGATTTCTTGGGCGAGTTTTCTCACCCTCTCGTTCTTTTTCCACGCTGACGGCTTTCCAGAAGGAAGCCCGGTGTACTGGGAAGGAGGAGGGTTCATGCGTTGCAGTAGTGACTGCATCCTTTCTGACTCAGGTTGTACAGTAAAGGAAGTCTTTCCGCGACCGGTGATGGTGGTGAAAGATGGTGCATGACGAGGAGGAAGGGAACAGGGAGCAGGATGGCGAGGGGCTTGCTCAATGGCCGGTGCAATAAACTCGACCATTTCCTCAGCGTGGTCGGAGTCGTTGTCAGCGATGTTGGCGCGCTCAATGTCGCCAGATACGATGCGCCAGACTCCTTGATGGAGGAGATAGGATTTCATTTTTTCAGCCCAACTTTGGTAGTCGATACCGTCGAAGGCAGTGATGGAGTCAAGTGCGGAGCGAGAGGTAGACATTTTTAATGAATCTAAAAGGAGTTCTCCCAATCAGTGATGTTCTTTGTGAATTTGATTTTTAGGGAAAACAAATAAATGATTCCTCATAACATATTCCCTTTAGGAATAGCGGTTTGTGGGAAAAACCCCTTTTTTTTGTCAGAAGTGTGTGAGGTATGATCAATGTTTCCACATGATGTGTACTACATCAATCCCCTTAGGGACACTTCATGACAGGTACTTGTTGTAATGATGTTCCCAGGTTCATGTGTGAAGAAGTATGACTCAGAACCTAGATCTTGCGATCGGTTCTCCTGTCAACCAGGGTAGAGTGGGCAGGTACTTGCTGTTGCCAGCGTTCCCAAGTCCCTCTGCTATCCGGGGCCCATAACCTGTTGAAGTTCCACCTGGGCGCTAGCCACAGGCGTACTGAGCAACACAGCTACAGTGTGGAAGTACTCTACTTAACCGTTCTAGCCACTTACATGGTTTGGGAGGGTGAGGCTGGTGAGAGCGGTTGAGGCTGATGAGAGCGATGGAGCTGGTTAAGAGTCAAGAGACAACTTGTTGATATTGACAGTTTCCTGGTCTTATATACCATACTACTGTTTGTACCAACCAAATAAGTATGTAATCAAAGATGTGTAAATGGTCACGTGATGTAATCTAATCTAATCTAATCTACGTGATGGAAAAGTTTCAACAGTTATTTTGGGGCCAGAAGTCAGGATATGAGTTCTTAGTGAAGTGAAAGGAAATATTAATGGGATGTGTCCGGGGCCGACGGGAGATATATGTCAGCTGGGAAATGCGCTCTCTGTGATATGGAATGAAAATACTTAACACTTGGTTTCCAATGAATGCATGACCTTGTGGAAACAATTGGGCTGGCAGGGGATGCCCAGTCCCCTATGGCTCAGGCTTTCAAAGCAGTTTATTTATTGGTATATACGAAGGCAAAGTTATACCAATAGAAAAGATGAATATGCATAGTAAAAAGAGGGGAAAAGCAGCAATATTGGATGGGAAGATCAATTCAGTCCGGAAGACAGCGAGGGAGGAGGAGCTGGCGAGAGGATGATAGGACCCACTTTCTTCATGCCCTTCATGCTGTACAAAGTACCTGTCTTGAGACCTTGACCATCCCCCACGAGTCACACAACAGTGGGCTGGGCCTCCACATCACCCGCATGCGAGGCAGTTGTGATGTCCTCCGTGACAGTGGGCAACGGAGAATTGCTGCTGCCTCTCTTAGACTTCTTGCGAAGGAGTCGTGAGTTGCAATTGTGGATCGCCTGATAGTCGGGGATCGTCTTCTGCTGACGAAGTTTGGCCAGCTGGTTCCCGACCTCGGGCTCCTCCGTTCTCTCAATTTCTTGAGGTGTTTCACTCTGGATACCTGATGGGCCACTGGGGCCACAGCCGCAGGAGCGAGTGGGCTTGCTGCAGGCACTCCAGCCGGTGAAGATGCTGCAGCAGGTGATGAGTGAATGGGGAGATCCGAGACAACTGGTGGCGGGGGCGATCCAAGGGAGGGATTGTCGACATGCGGCGCTGCTGGTGACGTTTCCCCGCAATCATTTGGGGGTGACCCCATGACCACGTTGACATTGGTTGCGATAGTGTTACGGACTCTACGGTATGCAGACGACGTCATTACTTTTACTTATCGGCCCGGCTCGGCGCCCTCTTATGAATACATTATGTCGCAACATCTATTTCCATTCCCTTCGCTACCGCTCTGACTCATTCCGCAGTAGCTTTACTCAGCCCCGCAGTATGTAGGACTCATTGTACATAGCCTTCCGCAGACGCCTTACTCATGCGCACTGCCTTCCGCAGTACTGACTCATCCGCTACCGCCTATAGTCAGTACTTATATAAACCTCTTGTACTATAGTAGATTCCTTAGATTTAGCAATCACATTGCTCTTTGCATTTCCACTTTCCTGCATACTCTGCCCGAACCTTGGAACGGTTTGTTAAAGCATAACAAGTTGCTAAATCTCGTTAGGTTCGCCCAGAGCGAAGAGAGCAACTACCAGACAAGTCAAGACGTCGCGCTTCTTTGAAGACTTTGCCAGTAACCCATTCGCCTCACCAGAAGCCCGACAGGAGGAGCTAAGTCCTCGAGACAGTATCGATTTTACACTCATCCAGCAGTACATCAAATCGGAGATCTGTCGCATCCTACAGCAGGTGCTTGACGAAGAACTAGACAACGACGAGCATCGCCCCCACAGCGAGATAGCAGAGAGCATCCATCTTGCTCGACAACACCAGATCGCGCGTTACAACGCCCGACAGAACGAACTCGAAAGCTTTCGCGTTCAAGAAGGACCTCAGACAGGTCGGATCACAGAGATCAGAGAGTTTATTGGTGTCCAGACAACCGTTATCAGAAGATTGTTTAGGACGCTCACATCGAGACATCCCAGAGCCGCATCATCACGTTGTACTCGAAGCAACAGATCTACGCCCACTTCACAACCACCAAACAACAGACCGAGTACAGTCGTTGGGCATGAAACGAGAGACTTGACCCCTTCTCACAACCGACAGACGCGCAGGAACAGAGATTCCTTAGAGATCTACAGAGGAAATACCCCGAACGTTTTGCCACCGATTCTGCCGACAAGTCCCCTGACGAATTTGCTTTTGACTCCGCGCAGTCAGATATCGAACAGACGCCTAGAACAGGGACTCATTTTCAACCCTTACCTGTATCCCAAACCCCATCTTCATCCCAACAACCCGACCCCTCTCCTTCTCCGCAGACTCTAGACATGGCAGAAGCTCCGGCAGTACAAACGATGGATACATCCAAGATCATCAAGGATCCTGGGATGTTCAAGGACAGACACACCTTTGACGAGTGGTGGAAAGCCACCAAACTATACATCAGGTTCCAAAAGAGCCTAACAGACGATCAGAAGATTCTTGCGGTGCTATCCCGCATGATGGAAGGGTCCGGCAGGCACTGGGCCAGTAACAAGTTAGATGCTCTTGCCGTCGACAACGAGAACATCACCTGGCTAGGATTCTCCGATGATATCGCCACATGATTCTCTGTCGCCAACAAGTCAGTCGCTGCCAAAGCGAGACTCGAAGTCCTGAAACAGGAAAAACGCAGCGTTGACAAATTCTTGGACGAATTTGAAGAGCTCTTGAAGCTGTCAAACCTTGGCGAAGAAACTGGGAAATACATCCTGGAAAAGAACGTTAACCGCAGAATCTCTGAACAAGTGGCAAGCGAGGATAAGATGTACTCCGAGTACACAAAGGAGATCCGAAACAAGGGACGACAGATGGAAGGACATGCACTGGCCTTTCGAGGTGGCGGCAACATGCGCACCGGATCAGGTACCACTTATGGTGGTCAGGGCAAGGCCATGGAGATTGACAAAGCAGGAGTGGCCCGTTGCTACAACTGTCAACGCTTTGGTCACCTTGCTAAAGACTGCAGCGCTCCAAAGAAGAAAGATAGTCACAAGTGTTTCAACTGCGACCAAGAAGGCCATATTGTGCGCAACTGCCGCAAGCCGAAGAAGAACTCTGGAAGGGTTAGGAAGGTGTCTGAGGAAGATGCCGAGAATGATGAAACCACAATCTTAGAAGCCGACGAGAAGGATTTTCCCAAAGGGTCCGATTAAACGACGCTAAGTCGCGACCCTTATCTATTAAACGGACTTGCTTGCCTTGTATGACTGCAGACAATAGAACCTATGTCATCCCTGCCAAGCGAGCCGCTGCGTCAACTAAGATTGTGAAGGGAGACAAACCTCCGAAACGACGAGAGATCAGGCTGCTAGCTCAGCTCAAAACACAACAAGGACCAAAGGTCATTCGACCTGAGGTTGATAGCGGATGTGAATGCACATGCATCCATCCCAGAATAGTACGCGAACAGAACCTCCCCACGCGAGGGATACCGCCCATAGCAATTCTAAATGTGGATGGATCACCAAATCGACAACAGAAAGCGAGCCAACTTGCCGAAGTCAAACTGGATTTGGGAGCACATCAGGAAACCATGGAAGCAATGGTACTGGACATTGGGAGAACAGACATGCTCTTGGGACATGACTGGTTGGTACACCACAACCCCACGATCAATTGGACAACCGGCGCTGTAACATTCAACCGGTGCCCAACAACATGCTGAACCAAACATTCGGAATTCAGGGTTAACCTTGATGGTCGCAAGCACCGGGTTCGCATGGTTGAGGTACGCGACAAAGATGCACCCAAGAAGTCGGATCAGAAATGGAAGCCTGGAGACCCTATATTGGAAGCTGTCACTCCCACACCACCTCCCACAACCAAACGACCCTCATATGTTGATCGGTTTACTCACCTCTTCGAGAAGGAGAACTTTGATAAGATCCCGAAGGAAAGGGAATGGGACCATGGTATTGAACTTACACCGGACGCACCAAAGGAACTAGGGGGAAACACATATCCCATGACACAAAAGGAACAAGAGGAATTGGACGCATTCATTGACGAGGGTCTAGCAACTGGAAAGATCTGCCCGTCCGTATCCCCTTATGCTTCCCCTTGCTTCTTCATCAACAAGAAGGATGGTTCCAAACGATTGGTACAAGATTACCGCATGGTCAACAAATTCACGGTCAAAGACAAATTCCCACTCCCTCGCATCTCCGATCTCTTGGACGTGCTGAAAGATGCAGTCTACTTCAATAAGATGGACATCATGTGGGGTTACAACAATGTCCGGATTAAAGAAGGCGATGAATGGAAGGCTGCCTTCCTCACCAAAACTTCTATCGGCGCTTCATTGAAGGATACTTAAACATCGCAAAACCACTTACCGCACTCACAGGCGGCACTACGTTTACTTGGGGACCAACGGAACAAAAGGCATTTGAAGGTCTCATACAGGCAATCACATCAGCACCAGTCTTGGCATTACCAAAACCAGATGGACAGTTCAGGGTCAAAACCGATGCATCAGGCTATGCAATTGGGGCTGTACTCTCTCAAAAACAGGATGACAAATGGCATCCTACTGCCTTCTTGTCGCGGACCATGTCCGCGGCCGAACAAAATTACGAGATATATGACAAAGAGCTTTTGGCAGTCATGGAAGCACTGAAGGATTGGAGACACTATCTGCTCGAAGTGCAGCACCAAGTCATCCATGGGAAGACATAGGGATTGACGTCGTGGGACCGATACCAGAGTCCGAGGGAAAGAATGCGATTCTGGTCATCACGGATAGACATTCGAAGATGCTCCATCTCATTCCGACAACCGTGGAATTATCAGCTGAAGGATTAGCCAAGATCTATCGGGATCAGATATGGAAGCTTCACGGAATCCCCAAGAAGATCATCAGTGACAGGGGACCACAGTTTGCTGCGAAGTTCATGGAGATACTTTGCCGCATGTTAGGGATCAAAAGGAATCTGTCCACCGCATACCATCCACAGACTGATGGACAGGCCGAACGATCGCATCAGGAAACAGAAGCATTCTTACAAAACTTCGTCAACCATCTACAAGATGATTGGGCCGAGTGGATCGCAATTGCTGAATTCCAGTACAATGATAAAGAACATCAGGCGACAAAGCACACACCATTCTACCTCAACTATGGCTTGCATCCTTGGAAGGGAGAACTGGTGTTGGAAGACACCAACCCGGCTGCCAACAGCTTCTTGGAAAAACTCAAACAAGCACGAGAAGAAGCCAATGCAGCGCTGAAACAGGCACAGGATCAGATGAAGAAGACAGTTGATACGCGACGAAGTCCGTCTCGGAACTACCGCATCGGAGACAAGGTGTGGCTGGAAGGGACTAACATCAGGACTAACCGTCCCTCGAAGAAACTTGACGCACTCCGACATGGACCATTCAAGGTCCTAGAGAAGAAAGGGGCTAGCGCGTACCTTCTTGATCTTCCGAAGACTTGGAAAATGATTCACCCTGTGTTCAACGAGACCCTGCTGTCACCTTACGAAACCCCGAAGTACGCCATCCAGAAGAAGAAACCAGCCCCTGATCCGATCATCGTTGAAGGACGAGAAGAGTATCATGTGTCCACAATCCTAGACTCTCGAAAGTTCCGTGGGAAGATCCAGTACCTTGTCCAGTGGGAAGGATATGGCCCCGAAGAGAACACATGGGAACCTCGAGCTAATGTTCAGAACACTCAAGATTTGATCCGTGATTTCCATCGGCAGAACCCGTCTCGCCCACGATAAAAGACAGTGTTCGCAATCCATAACAGTATCGACCTCATCAGTCAACCACACACCGAGTTCCCCACTCTAGTCTGTTCCCTGCCCAATATAGCCTCCCCCTTCTTCTTCTATCTCTCAACCATCCTCACCACCATGTCCAACACCACCGCTACCTCCACCTCCACCACCGACATCAACCCCGCCATCGCCGCCCTCATGAATGAAGCGCTCTCCATGAGAGACCAAATCCATGCCCTAGAAACCTCCCTTGCCGACCTCCTTCATCGCCAAATGCATATCCGGCTTCACTCGCTGTCCAACCTCCCCGTCGCCCCGAGTTCCGAGGAGAAACAAATTCTCGGAAATTACACCAGCACCCTCGTGATCGAAAATCGGCGTATTCGGCTGGCTATCAAAGGCCTTGAACTCGCCGTTGCCATCAACGAGGAGTTGATATATGATTGGAGCCTCAAGGAGAGCCCGAACTGGTCCGATCCCGGCAACAACGAGGGATGGGGACAATGACTCTGTGAGGACACAGAGCTTGAAGAGGGGAACATGTTACGGACTCTGTGGTATGCGGACGACGTCATCACTTTTACTTATCGGCCCGGCTCGGCGCCCTCTTATGAATACATTATGTCGCAACATCTATTTCCATTCCCTTCGCTACCGCTCTGACTCATTCCGCAGTAGCTTTACTCAGCTCCGCAGTATGTATGACTCATTGTACATAGCCTTCCGCAGTCGCCTTACTCATGCGCACTGCCTTCCGCAGTACTGACTCATCCGCTACCGCCTATAGTCAGTACCTATATAAACCTCTTGTACTGTAGTAGATTCCTTAGATTTAGCAATCACATTGCTCTTCGCCTTTCCACCTTCCTGCATACTCTGCCCGAACCTTGGAACGGTTTGTTAAGCATAACAGGATCAGATGAAGAAGACAGTTGACACACAACAAAGGCCTCGAACTCGCCGTTGCCATCAACGAGGAGTTGATATATGATTGGAGCCTCAAGGAGAGTCCGAACTGGTCCGATCCCGGCAACAACGAGGGATGGGGACAATGACTCTGTGAGGACACAGAGCTTGAAGAGGGGAACATGTTACGGACTCTGTGGTATGCGGACGACGTCATCACTTTTACTTATCGGCCCGGCTCGGCGCCCTCTTACGAGCTTACTATGTCTAATGTCTACTTTCGCAACCTTCGATTCCCAGTCTGACTCACTACCTTTACTTTGTCAGCCCCTTTAGTATACACGGTTTGTTAAGCATAACAGATAGTGAGCTCAGCCAATGTGGAAAGTGGGGTCGGGGACCTGCGGCTGACGGGCAGAGTTTGCAGGATTGCTGCTGTGGTTGTCCCACCTCGAGGGGGAGGGCCCAGATCAGAAGGGGACCCTCCATCTTCACAGCCAAACCCAGCGCTGGGTGATCTTGGAGACATGCCAATGTCTGTTGGAAGATTTGGCAAGACGGCGGGCCCGACGGCCTGGCTTGGTCCAGTCGGAAATGACGCAGACGCCCCTCCCGGGCTACGAGTTGCCGATCCGGAAATGTTCATAATGTCGGTTGCCATATTCATCAGCGCTGGCAGGGAGCGTGATCTTGACCCAGCTGGAAATGCTAGGGTGGCACCTTCAGGGATAATGGGAGTTGGAGGGGTCCCTGGATTTTCAGGCTCCATAAGATCTGTGCCTGAACCACCTTCAACCTCACTGGGCAGGTTGACGTAGGCTTCCAGGGAGGGTGATGCAGGTGATGGTGGATGACCAGCGGGAATTGTCATCATCAGAGGGGTGGGAGCTGTGACAGCAGGACCAGCAAGTCTGGAAGTGATGAGCGCTGGAATGCCCATCACCGCGTTAGTGATGAAGGCTGCCAGGGAGGGTAATGTGGGCAGAGGCCCCGTGTTTGTACCGGATGTACCTGGGACCCCTGTGACATCACTTGCAGTTTTTAATACAGCTGATGTTGAAGGCGGGAGGAGGTTGGTCGCTGATGATGTGCCGTCAATCATCGGGACATCAGGGGATGGAGCCGCGGCTTGAGAGACAGATGTCAGTACTGCTAGCTGACCAAGGATTGAGGTTGTCTCTCGAGCCCCCTCGGGTGCCAGCCGTATTGTGTCCCAGACCTGAGCGATCACCCGTTTCATAGCCCTGTGTTCCCGATCTCTCTCCTCCTCTGACCGACGCTGTCTTGCAAGTTTCTCGAGCAATTGATGATGTGCCTGTTGAAGATTGCTGACCACCTTCTCCCTGTCTTGAAGACGGTTGTCGAGTTCACATACCATCTTCTCCAGTTCTGCAATCTTCTGGGTATTCATCTGTCATGGACCGGGCCTTCCCGACATGCTCCGACAACATTTTGGAGGGTCTGTGGCTTGTTTCCCATCATTGTCCTCATTCCCATCATTCCTTATACTCTCCTGCCTGACAGAGCACTTTCCTGAATCAGAATATAAGCTGATGCTGGCTGTGATGAACGGCTGTACACATGAGGTTTTGGCTTGCTAGTGCTTGCCACGCTCAATGCCCTCGACTTTCCACGACCCGCAACGCTGCGACTCCAGGAGTGTCCGCGTGGGTTGTTGATGGATTTCCAGTATTCCCGGACAGTGTCCTTGAGGTTGCATCATTTGTGGGACGTGTGACAGTAATCACATGCCCCCTGCCTGCCCTTCAAACATTCGATCTTCTGAGCCTTGATACAGTTCAAACATTTGGCATGAATGACGGTTGTGGGGCTGGCGGAACGAGACTGATGCATTTCCTGGGCAGGAGAACATCTGTACAGCGAGATGTCACTGGATTCAAAGGGGGCCATACCTCATTGCTGTCCAATTCTTCCACTTTCACTCTATGCCCATCCTCCCCCTCCTCCTCATCCATGGCATCAGGTTCCACAGATGTCGCCTTGGCTTTCCCCTTTCCCGATGTAGGTCCATCTTTTGCAGACCGTGAAAGCCTGGGTCGCTTTCAGTGTCCTTTGGGGCTTTGCAAACCCTCGTTGGCTCCACTCATATTCGGGCCAATGATTGTAAGCTTCCGTTTTGTCTGAGATGGCCCAGCGACTGGGGGAGTCGGGACGAGCTGGGGGTTGACTGTAACCTTCGCACAAAGGGGCTCTAGGGCCTTGATGTCATCCCACGGAATTGGCTGGTTGTGTCTTAGTGGTTCCTTCAATAAAGTCATTGCCTGTTTTAAATAATCGGACCGACGGGACCAATTCTTCGACAACGCTTCATGTACTTTGTACTGTGTGTAGTAAAGTCAGTAATAGCTTCCGACCCAACAGAACCTGAAGGATGGCACACATTGAGCTTGCCCAAATTGTCTCTCACACATTGATCAGGGTGACGGGCATAGAGGCTGATAAGGTCCTCGAAAGTGTTGTATAGCACGTTCCAGCTGTTGTAGACACAGGACCTGCTATCATACCGCGACCTTGCCCTGCCCTCGTCGAGCCCTACTCCGAGCCTGCCTGACCGCTCCCACCTCTCCACCATTCTTCGCAGATAACCAGGATAAGGGTCTCTGGATCCATCTCGGCCTTTTTGACATCAGGCTTGGATGCAGCGTTGGGATCAGGGACAAGGGATGGGAAGAGTCACAAAGCAGTAAGGAGAGAGTTTGCGTAGGAGGCAAGGAATGGGGGAAGAGACACAATGATGGTGGAACGGTAATCCGTGTCAGTGATTTCGACACCAACCAAGGACAACTCCTCTGTAAGGGCGACCTTACGATCCAAGACACGAACTCAGATACTTGCAAGGGAGATCCAAAGTTTAGATTGAGCAGTCTGATAACTAATGGAAACAAGATGAATGATAGTACCTGCGATCTGATGTGTGGAGCAGCGGATGGGCGTGGAGTCGTCGGATGCGGAGAGGTGGATAAGATGTCGGAGGCAGCGGATACGATCAGAGGACGTCGGCATAGAAAGGAAAGGAAAAGTGAAAAGTGGTTGCCCTTACATCACCCCCCCTTCAAGGCACGGCGTCTCGACGTGTCAGGCAAAACGAGTCGAATATCGCAGCGGAGATCTGACACGGAGCTCCCGGATGACATCGGTAGAAGTTGCGGACTAGGCACGGAGCGTGGACATTGTCTTCTGCTTCCCAGGAATTCTCTTTGTAGTCATATCCCTTCCATTTGACCAAGAATTGAAGCTTGTCTCAATGCAATTGGCTGTCCAAGAGGTTTTCAACATTGTACTCCAATTCTTCTCTGACTACCATCGGAGGCGGAGGAGAATGGACTTGGCGGTGGAAAGGGTCGTCGGGAACTAGTGAAAGTTTGACGACGTGGAATACTGGGTGAATGCGGGACATGGAAGGGGGAAGGCGAAGTTCATAGACATGTGTTCCGACAGGTCGGACCACTGGGAAAGGGCCTATGTACTGATGTGCAAGTTCTTTTGTGGGTCGGGTGGTTTTGAGGTCTGATGAGTCTAAAAAGACCTTGTCCCCCGGGCGGAATGTCGGAGTGGTGCTCCAATGCTGGTTGTAGTATCACGCCATGTCGTCTTTTGCTTTTGTCAGTGCTGCGCGAGCCTCCTCCAGAGCGGACTTCATCCGCTCGCTGAAATCCGCTACCGCCTCAATCTCTGTCCACTTCTTGCGAGGTTCGAATTCCATGCGCGGATGGCAGCCAGTGTCAATGTAGAATGGAGTTTGACATGTCGATGCATGAACATGGTTGTTGTATGTGAATTCAGCCATCGGAAGCCATTTGTCCCAATCGTCTTGACGTTCATTGACTAATAGGTGAAGGTATTGTTCCAATCCTTGATTGACTCGCTCTGTCTGTCCGTCCGACTGCGGATGGTAGGCTGTCAAGGCAGCAACCTTAATGCCAAGCAGCCTGTATAGTTCGCGTGTGAACTTGGTGACAAACTGTGGTCCGCGGTCAGAGACAATGGCCTCCAGTAGTCCGTGGAGTTTCCAGACGTTTTGAACATAGGAGCGTGCAGTTCCGAGTGCAGAGATGTCGGAGTGCGTCGGGATGAAGTGTTCCCGCTTCCCTACTGAGTCCACTACCACCATGATAGTGTCATAGCCATGGGCTTCTGGTAGTTCAGTAATGAAGTCAACACTGGTTACTTGCCATCACTCCGTAGGGACTGGTAGCGGATTGAGCTCTCCGGAGGGCGGAGTGCATCGGACCTTGGTGCGGAGGCATGGGTCGCATGTCTTGCAATATTGACCTATTAAACGAGACATGTGTGGCCACCAGTAACTGTGTGACACCAGTTCCAAGGTTTTCCACTGTCCAGGATGTCCGGCCACCGGAGTGTCGTGGTGTTGTGCAAGGATCCGATGACGCAGTTGGGGATTGTTAGGAACATAGATATGATCCCTGAAGTAGAGCAAACCTTCCGCTTGCCTCCACTCTGCACTGCGGATGGACCCTGCTCCGACAGTCGGAAGGGATTTGACAACCTCTGCCACACTATCCTCCAGTAACCCCTCTTGTATTCCCTGTCGGACCTGGTGGAGGACGTCGTGTTCTTCTCCTTGAACAGTTACCCCATGCATTGCTCGCACTGGAAACAGTTCTGGTCAAAGAAGGATGTTGTTTTCGTTGTCCCGTGATCCGTCTCCGTGGTCTGCTCATCGGGACAAAGCGTCGGACTTGCCCATTGACTTGCCAGGTCGATGGTGCATTTTGAAATTGAAACGAGCGAGGTATAAGGACCATCTAGCTTGTCGTCGATTTAGTTTTTGAGCTGTCATGAAATACTCAAGATTTTCGTGGTCTGTCCAAATCTCCACTGTCTTCTCCGCTCCTTTGAGGAAGTGCCTCCATTCCTCCAATGTGCGGACCACTGCCAACATCTCCTTGTTGTAGATCTTGTAGTTGTGTTCCACCGGACTAAGGCTTTTGGAATAGAATGCGACAGGGTGCCACTTACCGTCCTCTGTTGGTTGGGACAGTACTGCTCCGGTTGCAAAGTCTGAGCTATCCGCTTCTATCCGCCACTCCTTTCCATGATCAGCTAAGACCAGGATTGGAGCAGATGTAATCCTCCGCTTCAGCTCCGCAAATGTGGACACTTCTCCCTCCTTCCAAGACCAGAGGTGCCCTTTCTTCGTGAGCTTGAAAAGAGGGCACGCGATGTCCGAAAACCCTTCAATAAAACGGTGATAGAAGTTAGTGAATCCCAGGAAGGATTGTACTTCTCGGACATTTGTCAGAGCGGGCCACTCTGCAACCCCCGCTACCTTCACCGGATCCATCTCTATGTGTCCTTGTTCAATAATAAGGCCTAGGTATTCAATTCAAACTCGCATTTCTCGGGTTTTAGATAGAGTTTGTGTTCGCGAAGTCGTTCCAGTACAATCCGTGTGACCCTCCGATGCTCCGCAAGGGTCTCCATGAAGATCAGTATATCGTCGAGGTAAACACAAACTACACCTTCAGTGATAAGGTCCTGAAAGATCTCGTTCATCATAGTCTGGAATGTGGATGGACTATTAGTGAGGCCAAAGAACATCACCAATGGTTCATAGAGTCCGTGATTGGTCCAAAAAACGGCCTTCCACTCGTCTCTGTTATATCCGTCTCCGAATCTCCGATCCACTCCGATAGTCCTCCGACATTCGGGACATCCGTTACCTCCGCATCTCCGCACGTTGCCATTGTGCATTTCATATTCATAACTCCATGCCTTTATGCATTTCATATTCATATTCCCGTTTACTTATGCATCGCCTTTTCCGCATGGTCCGTTGACCGACATCTCCGATGTTCGTTACAGTCGCTGGCAACTTACGCCACAACTCCGGACCTACTCCGACCATCTCCGTAAAGTAATCACATTTAGGTATTTAAGCTCGTACCATACCTGTCGTTCCTCAGTTCGAATATCAACCAAGTTCACTCCTCTACTCTCAGTCCATGCCAGAGATCCTCGCCGTGGTACAATACGCCGACGACATCCTCATCTACTGCTCTTCCTCCATCGTTACCCTTCGACGAGCTCAGTACTGTGTCCGAGTCACAACTCCGATGTCGTCCGACCATTTCCACGTCAATGTGTCTCTCACCGAGATCTCTCCGAGGACCTCCGCACCTCCGACCCCTCCTCCGACCTCTTGAAATTGGGACACCTTATCCAACAAACGGCGGCGCAACACACACGTTGAAGCCATGTCCCTCCCCTTCGTCGTTCCTCTGCATTTCCGGAGTTCCGCTCCGGTCTCAGTCTTACGTCCGACCTCCGACGGACTCCGACGAAGCTCCGACGTTTCACCTACTTAACAGTATATTCGAACTCAAACCGTTTTTGGATTCCTGCTAGTCATGGCACTCCGAAACACCAAGACAGCAAAAGCCGCAGAAGCTGGCACTTCTAGGCAGCAAGTTCTACAAAATGTTGAACAACGTTTAACAGAACTATCCCCCATAACTCCGACTACTCCGACACCTCCGGGTTTTCGGCCCATCACACCTCCACATAATATTCTGATCCCCACTTCCCCCATAGAATCCGCACCCCCGTCTCCTCAGAATATTTTTGGCCCACAAGCCCTTGCGGATGCTTTCGTCTTAATGACCAATGAACTCAAACGCAGCAAAGGTCACAAGCATCACAAAAAGGCTAAGGATCCGGACACCTTTGACAGTTCCGATCCCCGGAAACTGAACCAGTTCATCCTCCAATGCACATTGTTTTTCCGCGACAACTCCAAGTATGACGATGACTCTGCCAAAATCACTCTCGCCATCTCTTTCCTCCGAGGCACAGCTCTCGATTATTTCGAGCATTTCATCGAACCGGACCCGGACAACCCCCCGGACTGGTACAAAGATTGGTCCGAGTTCCTCCGCTCAGAATTCGGGGTCATTGACCCCGTTGCGGATGCTGCCGACTCTCTGGACAATCTCAAAATGCGCGAAAATCAACACATTCTCAAGTATAATGTCGAGTTCACACGCCTTGCTGCCAAAACGCACTGGGACAGCTCCGCCCTGCATCACCGGTACTACTCCGGGTTGGCGGAGCGGATTAAAGATGTCCTTGGGACTCAAGTAAAGCCAAGCACGTTACCAGCACTTAGGAGCTAGCACAAACCATCGATGCTCGCCACTGGGAACGTCGGCGCGAGAAATCCCGCTCCGACAAATCCGCATCCAAATCCGACAAATCCGAAGCTAAAACCCCCTCCGCAAACTCTGATAAAAACTCCAAAGCCAAACCGCAGACACAGAACCAGGGCAAACAGTCGAAGCCTTCCTCCGCTCCCAAGTCCGACATCTCCGACAAACTTGGAAAAGACGGAAAGCTAACTCCGGAGGAACGCAAATGCCGTTTTGACAACAACCTCTGTATGTTTTGTGGCAAAGCTGGACACGTCGCAAAAGATTGCCTGAAGTCTTCGTCCTCTGCCTCTAAGGCTAAGGCGCGCGCTGCCCAAGCCAAGACCACGGATGAAACAAAAAATTAGCGGGCAGTCCACAGGACTCTGTACGGCCTGAGGACTGCGTTGAACCCATCCGTACTACCGCTCTACTCAACGCTTCCTCTCTTTCCGACCCCAATTCCCTCCGTGTCCGACTTACATCTCCGCTTATCTCCGATTCTTCTCTGATAGCCGCCCTTGTGGACTCCGGCTCTACTCATTGTTTTATTGACTCTCGTTACGCTTCATCCTATAAACTCCCTGGCACCTCCATACCTCTGATCGAACTTAAATTATTTGACGGAACGTCCAACTCCGTCATTACTCAGGCGGTTGATCTCCCTGTATACATTTCCTTTTTTTTTTTTTTTTTTTTTTTTTTTTGGGTCAACAATTTGTATAGCGGTATACTAGGGTACAGTCCGCTTGACATAGAGTAAACTACATCGATCCAAGGATCTACGTACGCATTAAGAACAGGCGGCGCAAAGCTCCGTCGAGCTGATAAGTCCTCGCGCCAGGACGGGGGAGTTTGTTATAAACAAACGTGTTAGTATGCGCACCCGAATATTCGGTCGAGCGATACAGGAGCACTCCAACCTTGCGAGGTTGGCCGTTGACGGCGCTGGGGGGTGTCTGCGCCCTACCCACCAAAGAAGCGCCTGTGCGGTTCTTACCCTTCGATCGTGTTCGCTTGCCACAGGGGGCTGCACCCCTTTGAACCCAGCGCGCTACCACGCGACTACCGCCAACGGTTGTGTTGGGCATTGGACAATCCCGGAAAGCAAAAGCCCCTGGGTTGTCCATAATGAATTTCCCGAAGACGTCCCAGATGGGAGTGCTCCTCGAGAAGGTGGGCATGTCTGGTGGCCTGGTGGGGTGGTGCAGACATTTGTAGAAAACGTGGGCGAAGTCCTCGACGGACCCCGATCCACAGTCGCATTGTTCAACTTTGTCACCAATGTTGAATCTATGTCTATAGTGTCCAATTGGGGCGTGGCTGGTGAGGCCGCGGACCATTTGAGCCATGAGGGATTGGGAGTGACCCACATCCTTAAGCCATGTACTGCCCTTGAGGTGGGACGGTTTCATTCGTTTAGCCCGAGCGTGGTCTTGGCGTCTGACGCACGATCTCGGGAATTGGTAGTGCCGGCCAACATACTTGGGGGACTGGTACAGATTGTTCCAGTCACCGAGCATGTCGTCCATGAATTGTTTTGTGTTGAAGTCGAGGGATCTGGAGGCCGACTCACCACACTCAATGCGAATCGAGGAGGAGAAGTCGTGCACTGCACGGTGGGGTTCGAAACCATGGTCCGAGCAGTCGGGGACATGGTGGAAGAAGACCTTGGAGTTCAGACCTGGTTCCTCAAACCAAGGAATCAGGTTACTGATGATAGCGAGCGCAGTTGCCTGCGAGGAGTGGAGGTCCAGATCTGTGGCACGCCGAATGGCGTTGACAGAGTCGGTGAAGATGTGGATTTCTTCCAGTTGAGAGAGACCCCCTAGAAGGCTGACCAGGTTCAAGAACCCGTGTCCGATAGCTAGGGTTTCAGTGTCATCAGAGACTGCGAGGCCACCCGCCGCCCAGTCTTTGTTGATGGAGTACCCCATGTGCCAGGTTTCCCAAGCTGCAACAGCTTGGTGGCCCGATGCGAGGGAGGGAACGGCCGCGTCAGTGACAATGACGGTGTTACACTTTTTCACCCTCTTCCTACGCACCTTCACACAACCCTTCGACCCTTGATCCCTATCACACCCCGTTTCACTTAACTCCGACGACCCTGGGACACGTGTCCCCTCTATCAGCGCTATGACTCACAATGACTCGGACTATTCTCCTTTTAGATACATTTTCACTTGTTATCTCTGACTCATGGCCTTGAGGCCTTATCTCTGACTCCTATGCCACAGCCCCCTTGAAACATTTATCTAACCAATGGCTTATTTAGCTCCTGCGCAGCACTTACTTATTTATAGCTATAGGATAATGTATATAAGACCTGTAACCTTAGAGTAGAGGTCCTCAGCTTGACCTAGGCAAACAACGCTTACTTGTCTATTCCTTCGAACGCTCTCCAACTAAGTGCCTTGCGAGGACTTAGCTCTGCTGAACCTGAACCGAGTCGTCCTTCTGAGGAACTCGCTGACCTTGACCAAGTCAACCTATTGAGGGACTTGTTGTGGAACCAGTTCGAACCCACGTGATCCGATCCTTGGACTTGTTGTTGTAGGCTATCGCCGTAACAAAAGGTCAAGCTGATCAACGTCGTCAACCCACCGCGGTTTTAGACGCAAAGATTCCTCCCCGACGATCCACCTTTGGAGTCCCGTCCGACTCAGAAGACAAACAGGAGTTCGTTGACGCACCTATCACACCACGACCACCGCCGACACCGTACAGAAGAGTAACCTCCTCTTTCGTACCAGTCAACCCCACATCACCCTCTTACCTCTCCTCGAGACAAAACCCACCGCCGCCAGCTGCTGCTGTTGCTGCACCCAGACCGACCCCAGACACCCCAAAGACTCCACTTGTAGAAATGGCTTCTCAAGTAAGGACCCCAGAAAAAGAGATCAAGATCAGCCCGCCGGTGTGTTGAAGTTCCACCTGGGCGCTAGCCACAGGTGTACTGAGCAACATAGCTACAGTGGAAGTACTCTACGATACCGCTATGGTCACTTACATGGTTTGGAGGGGTAAGGCTGGTGAGAGCGGTTGAGGCTGGTAAGAGCGATGGAGCTGGTTAAGAGTCAAGAGACAACTTGTTGATATTGACAGTTTCCTGGTCTTATATACCGTACTACTGTTTGTACCAACCAAACAAGTATGTAATTGAAGATGTGTAAAGGTCACGTGATGTAATCTAATCTAATCTAATCTACGTGATGGGAAAGTTTCAACACCCCCCCATATTTAGTACATACTTCTAAATACATCTTACTTTTTCCCATATAGGTACTCTTTTTTCGTCTAGTTTTTAAGTAATCCAAAGTACGGGATAAACTTGTTGAAGAGGATTTTCCCCAGATTCTTAGTTAAAAGGTCTGCAGGGTTATTCACTCCTTCGATGAATTCGACCGTAATAATCCCTTCAGATACTTTTTCTCTGACAAAGTGAAATCGCACGTCGATGTGCTTGGACCGTTTTTCAGTTACAGGGTTGGATGCGATAAAGACGGAGCCATTGTTATCTCCATAGATCGGGACTGATCCGATCTGCATCCCAAGTTCGGCAAGCATGCTTCTAAGCCATGTCACTGCGCGACTGCAATCTGATAGCGCCATGTATTCTGCTTCCGTGGAAGAGAGGGCAATGGTTTTCTGCGCTGATGAAACCCATGTTACTGCTCCAGACGCCAGTGATATGAAGTAACCAGTAGTGGATTTCCTGGTGTTTTCATCTGATGCCCAATCGGAGTCTGTAAATGCGTAGATTCCTTTCCCAGAATCGCCATCGTACATGATCGCGTAATCTTTTGTTGCCTTCAAATACCTGCAAATATCCCTAGCCACTTCTAAATGGCGTTTGGTAGGGTTTGCGGAAAATTGGGACATTTTGATCACTGCGAAACAAATGTCGGGTCTTGTCCCGATCATTAAGTACAATAGTGATCCGATGACGGATTGGTACTTGGATCTGAGTTCCGCATTGGGTTCATCTTCGGACTTCATGGGTTTGTAGCCCGTCGGGAGTGGGGTGTGGGTGGCATTGGATTCACTCATCCCCATTCATGCGAGAATTTTTCAAGGTAAGGTACTTGATCAATGAAGATCTTCTTCCCATGTTGCCTTATTTGGATTGAGAGAAATTCTTTCGGTTCCCCATTCGACACTAGGTGGCCTAGGTCCCTACATTCCCATGTTGTCATGAAGGCCTTCTTCTTCTCTAGCGTGTACTCTCGGTTTGTGCCGAGAAAAGCAGAGTCATCAACATAAATGACGGCGATTACAGTTTCCCCTTTGGTACTTTTGTGAATGAACACTCCCGCATCGGAGTGAAGCCGGACAAAGCCGAGCTTTTTCATGGAGGAATCAAGTTCTCTCCACCAGGCTAATGCGGCCTGCTTAAGTCCATATAGGGCTTTGTATAGTCGGTACACGAGGTGTTCTTTCCCTTTTACTACGTAGCCCTCAGGCTGTCGCATGTAGATTATCTCAAGGAGCGTTCCATAGAGGAAGGCTGATGAGACGTCCAACAATGTCATGAACCACCCTTCAAGGGCTGTCAATGCCAGTATTAATCGGACGGTTTCATATCTTACGACTGGTGAGAAGATCTGATCAAAGTCGATCCCTTCCACCTGCGAGAAGCCTTTTGCGACAAGACGCGCTTTCAGACGTCCGTCGGATTTTTCGTTATAAACCCATTTGTTCCTTAGAGCTTTCCTCCCTGCAGGCAGGGGTACTAGCTCCGTGATCACCCCGCGGCGTTTGAGCATGTCTAGCTCTTTACGTTCAGCCGCATACCAGTCTTCTTTATTTGGAAGAGGGTATATGTCTTTATGGGACATTTCAATGATGCCAACTTGGGCTGATATCGCCTCCATCAGGAGGTCATTCATCCAAGCCGTTTGACCGCCCAATCTCCGTCTTCGATCTAATTTTTCAAGATCAGACGCTGGAGTGTCTTCCCCATAGATGCTTCCTGGCATCTTCCGAACTCGTCATTCCCTGATCGGACGATCTGGTACTTGCTCGGGTTCCGGAGTGGGTACTCGTGGTTTGCCATCAGGCTCACTGGCAGGCATTTCGTTGTCTGATTCAGGTTGATCCTGTTCAATGGGAACTGGGTCATGAGGTGTTTCATTGTGACTATCGTTGTCATTGCTGCCGGGGATGAGATCCTCAAACTCATCAGCTGGCTCTGGGTTTTCCATTTCTGGATGGTTTTCTGGCAAAGGGTCGATGTGGCATCTAGGGTACTTGCTCTCATCGAAGATCGCTTTCCCACCCATGAAAATCGTATTAGTCTCAGGATCCATAAAACGGTATCCTTTGACTCCTGGTTTCGATCCGAGATAAATCATCAATCGCGATCTGGATTCCAGGGAGTTTTTCCGTTTCTCTTTTGGGATATATACATATGCCTGGCATCCGAAGACTCTGACACTTGACATGTTGGGGATCTCATTAGTCACCCTGAAGTAAGGGGTTTTCCATTCAAGACGCTGCATGGGGGTTCTGTTGTAGAGGAACGCTGCATGTTCCAAACAGAATTCCCACCACATAGGTGGTAGACACGCGTCGAAGCGCAGGGCCTGAGATTTTTCCCATAGAGTTCGATTGATCCTTTCTGCTCTACCATTCTGCTGATGCTGATATGGGAGTGTGATGTCGATCAGAATTCCATGATCGGCAAGTACGTCCTTGTATTCGTCGAACTCTCCACCTCCATCAACTCGCCACTTTTTAGGGGTAGCAGCGAACTGATTCTGGATCATCGCAAGAAATTGTCTTAGTGCCGTGATGGCATCAGACTTCTTTCTAAGCAAGACGACCCAGACGTGGGATGAGAAGTCGTCCAAAAACGTAAGGAAATATTTGTATTTGTGGTAAGATGCCGTGGATATCTGTTTGAGATCAGAATGGATAAGATCGAAGGTTTTGGTTGCTCTTGTCATCGAATTGGGGTATGATTGATTCGGCATTTTCCCTTTGAGGCAACCTGTACAACTTTCCTGTGATTTCTCACGTACTAGTGTCTTAGGTACCCCTTTGGTACTGGTGGGAATCTTACGAAGTGCTTGATCATTTGGGTGACCAAGACGCTTATGCCAGGTTTCGACAGTGATTTTGCTGGAGATCGCGTGGATTTGGTCATGGCGTATTTCAGTGTCTAACCAATAAATGGTTTGTCCGAGAATGTGAGGCGAGAACTGTATTTTGTTCTGTCCTTTGGAGATGTTGATTTCCCCACGCATTCCATCTACTTTGTAACCGTGATTAAGGAAGACGCCTAGGGACAATAGGCGTGTGTCCATGTCCGGAATGTAGAATACAGGTCGGAGAAGATGGGTTTTTACTTCCCCATTTAGGGTATGCCGTACTGGAACGGCCCCAACTCCGAGAATTTCCAGTTTCTTTCCCTTTTCAGCTGTTTGGACAAATCGCTTAGCCTTGAGAGGCCTGTAGTACGCGAAGTCCTTGAACTCATGGGTAAAGTGTAACGAGGCACCGGAGTCTAAGATCCATTGTGCGCGTTCTTTCTCCTTACAGTGTGTGCATGACGCAAAGTGCTTTGTGTATTTTTTATATAGATCGTTGTCAATATGATCCATACATTCTGCACTAGTACTAGCTAATATTTTACACGTCTGTAAGGAGGTGTTATTAGCTTTCCTTAATTGGTCAGATTCAGGAGAGGAAGATGACGAACCGTCAAGTTCAATAAGCCCATCTTCGAATTGGTCCGGCCCCATACGCTCGCTCTGATGGTCTATGTCCATCATCCTGAGGGAGTCATCCAAGGGCGGAGTGACTCGACGCTGCTTGGATGGTCTTTCATCTTCTTCTGGGATAATCGTATCCAGAATCCGAAGATTTGACCCTGAGGGACGAGCACCAATGTTCCGCGCGAGTTTCCTGACGTGATCATTCTTTTTCCACGCAGAGACATTGAAATGGGGATCGAAAAAGATTTGTCATTCATGTCGGCTACAATTACAGGTGATAGGGAGATTGAAAACTGAGCGGGGGCTGACATCGGTACAGGCCGCTTTATTGAAAACCCTGTTTCTCCATCTCGGAGATCAAGGCGTCTTGTTCTTCATTTGGTAAGTCCTTAAAGATGCCCCGGATATGGGCATATGCATCGGAAGCTTTTTTGAACGTATTGTTCGCAGCTGGGGTCTTCCCTCCTTTATGTGCATCAGCACGATGCCCTGCCTGGTGGCAGACGAAGCACAACCCTTTCTTGAAGTGGTCGTCTCTTTCTTCGGCGGTCAGCCGATCAATGTCCATGGCATTAGGGTCTGGGGCGTAATGCGCGTTTCGGGGTGCGGGGTTATAGTTCACCTTGAACTTCTTCTTTCCCCCATCGGGTCTAAGTCTTAGAGCCACTGCCTTGGCCCTCCTCCACTGGTTGTCCAATCTGGACGCCGTGGTGTACCATTCGTCAATCGTTCCTGGGACCTTATCAAGGCCCAAGATCTTGTCTCGGAGCGCATGTGGTAACGCCTCCATGAAGTAGTCTTTGAGAGACTGATCATCCTTGATCAGACTCTCTGCAGCCCATAACTTGAACTTCTCGACGTATTCATCGGCTGTCATGCCTTCCATTTTCTGCGTTTTCATCATTGCCAACGCATCTCCTTCCTTGTCAACTGGGGAGAACGACTTCCTCAGTTTTTCGATGAAGTCCGCGTATTTCGGGTACACGGATACTCCGGTGGTGGAAATATCTCTGTGCCAGGACTCTTTCCAGGGTCCGGCCGTTCCTCCTTTCATGTATGAGACAGTGAAGAGGATTTTCTTCTTGTCGGTGTTATAGATGTCGTCGTTCATTTCCAGGTATAGGTTTGCGTCGAACAAAAATTCAGATAGTTTCCTTCTATCTCCATTGAAGATCGCCGTGTTGAAACTTTTCCCATCACGTAGATTAGATTAGATTAGATTACATCACGTGACCTTTACACATCTTCGATTACATACTTGTTTGGTTGGTACAAACAGTAGTACAGTATATAAGACCAGGAAACTGTCAATATCAACAAGTTGTCTCTTGACTCTTAACCAGCTCCATCGCTCTTACCAGCCTCAACCGCTCTCACCAGCCTTACCCCTCCAAACCATGTAAGTGACCATAGCGGTATCATAGAGTACTTCCACTGTAGCTATGTTGCTCAGTACACCTGTGGCTAGCGCCCAGGTGGAACTTCAACAGGTTATGGGCCCCGGATAGCAGAGGGACTTGGGAAACGCTGGCAACAGCGAGTACCTGCCCACTCTACCCTGGTTGGCAAAGAACCGATCGAAAGATCTAGGTTCTGAGTCTTACTTCTTCACATATGAACCTGGGAACATCATTACGACAAGTACCTGTCATGAGGCGTCCCTAAGGGGATTGACATAGTACACTCCATGTGGAAACGTTGATCGCACCTTATACGTTTCTGACATATAAAGGGTTTTCCCATGACCGCTATTCCTGAAGGGAATATGTCATAAGGAATCATTCAATTGTTTTCTCAAATCATATTCATAACACATCACTGATTGGGAACCCTCTTTAGATTCATCTACAATGTCTACCTCTCGCTCTGCCCTCGACACCATCACCGCCTTTGACGGCATCGACTACCAGAGCTGGGCCGAGAAAATGAAGTCTTACCTCCTCCATCAAGGAGTCTGGCGCATCGTCTCTGGCGACATCACCCGTCCCGAGATCGCTGACTTCACCACTACGGTCTCCACTCCCGGTCCCACCGCCGCTGCTCCTCCTGTGCTGGTTACCACTGTTGACCAGCCCGGCTTCCGCAAGGAAGAAAAGGCCTGGATTAGGGAAGACGACGTAGCTCTTGGGGCGATACGCCTGAAGGTTTCTGAGGCGATCAGACGCCACATCAAAGACAGCACCTCGGCACTTGGCGCGTGGAAAACGCTAAAAGATACCTACTCCAAGGTATCCCCGGCTGTCATCTTCGGCGACTTCAAGGCCGCCGCCACCTACAAGCTATCTGGACGCGACCCCGTGCCTGAAATCGAACGCCTGGGGTCTCTTTTTGCCCGGCTCGCCGATTCAAACTTTGTCGTTCCTGATCTGATGCAAGCAATGATCCTGGCCAATGCGATCCCTGACACATGGTCCGCGCTCTCCACCGCTCTTTTCCAGGTGTACGATGCCGATGACTTCACATGGCAGGCTGTCGCCGACAGCATCGTCTCGGAATACAGGCGCAAGTATTCGGTCGGGTCTACTCGTACGTCCAATGAGCAGGCCAAGAAAATTTCTGGGACAAAGCGAAAGGGGCAGGACCCCAAATGGGAAAAGCAGCAAAAGCCGAGTACCTCGCACAATGACGCTGACGAGCAGCCTAACTCGACCGACCCGAGTACCGCTTCTGAAAAGAAGAAGGGAAAAGGACGCTGGCGCAATCAGAAGAAAAGCGCCAACACTGCGGACAACGCGTCCGACCAGGTGGAAGAGACGGTTGAGTTCGTTGCTCCCGCCATCCACTTCCCTCCTCCTCCGGCACCATCCTTCACCACCGTCACTGGCCGTGGGAAAACGTTAAGTACCACCCAGCCTGATTCCGCGAGAATGCAGTCGCTCCTGCAGCGAATGAACCCGCCGCCATCCCAGTACACCGGGCTTCCTTCGGGCAAGCCGAGGAGAAGGAGAAAGCATCGATGAAAGACTAAAAATAAACGCCCTGATAGACTCAGGAGCAGGAGGAACCTTCTTGGACCAGAAGTTCGCCACAGCTAACCGAATGGAGCTTATCCCGCTACTAAAGCCCATTCGTGTGTTCAATGTGGATGGAACGAAGAACAAAGAAGGGACGATCACCCATTGTACATGGAAGAAGATCTGGATTGATGACAAAGAACTCGACATCAGGTTCTTGGTCACCGGACTTGGAAAGGAAACCGCCATTTTGGGGTTACCATGGTTGAAACAATACAACCCGAAGATTGATTGGGAAAGAGGAACCTTGGATATTGAAACAATCAGGTTCAAGAAGACCCTGGCAGGGGTCATGAGGAAGAAATTTGACGAGCTCCTGGCGTCAAAAGACAAGAAACCCATTGCTATTGCAGCATGGATGAAAGAAGAACCTAGACAGAGGATCTTCGCAACGATAGAAGAAATTGATGATGAAGAGACCCTTAAACCAAAAAAGGAGGCTCTACCAGCAAACGGACCTATCTTGAAAAGGATAGATGAAGAATCAGACGATGACCTAGACCTCTTCAGGACATATGTCACAACGGACGAACCCATTGAGGATATTTGGATCCAAGCCAAAACCTCGATATCCCAGAAACTCTCACACAACACGGACACCACAGACAAACCGAAGAAAGAACTACCAGAACAGTACGATCAGTATCAGAAGGTGTTCGAGAAAACGGCATCTGAGAGATTACCGGAACATAAACCATGGGACCACGCAATTGACTTAAAACCGGACTTCACCCCGAAAGACTGCAAGGTTTATCCTTTGTCACCAGAAGAACAAACTAAGTTGGACGAATTCCTTGATGAGAACCTTCGAAAGGGGTACATCAGACCCTCAAAATCACCAATGGCATCACCTTTTTTCTTCGTGGCTAAAAAGGACTCGGATAAACTCAGACCCTGTCAGGACTATCGGCGATTGAACGAGGGAACAGTGAAGAACGCATACCCGTTACCCCTGGTCGGAGATTTATTGGACAAACTAAAAGGAGCAAAGGTCTTTACCAAACTGGACATGCGTTGGGGATACAACAACATACGGATCAAACCTGGCAATGAATGGAAGGCTGCATTCAAAACCAATCGAGGATTGTACGAACCCTTGGTTGCCTTCTTTGGGCTGGCAGGCATGCCACCCACGTTTCAGGCGATGATGAACGAAATCTTCAAGGAAGAACTCGAAGAAGGATGGTTGCTCATTTATTTGGACGACATTTTCATCTTCTCGGTCAATGACGAAATCGACACCGAACGGACGCTCCACGTACTAAGAAAAATGATAGAGAATGACCTCTATCTCAACCTGGAAAAATGCGAATTTGGAGTCAGGCAGTGCGAGTACCTCGGACTGATTATCAAAGAAAACGAAATCGCGATTGACCCCGTTAAACTATCGGGGATAGCGAAATGGCCGGAACCCGTGACTGTGAAACAGGTCAGATCCTTCCTCGGATTTGGAAACTTCTATCGAAGATTTATCGGACACTACTCGGACATTGCCAAGCCTCTGAATGATCTGACCAAAAAGGATCTAGAGTGGGAATGGAATGAAGACTGCCAGACGGCATTCGACACATTAAAGGACAAATTCGCGGAATCACCGGTATTGCTGATGCCAGACACTGGCAAGCCATTCATCATAGAATCTGATGCATCCAAATGGGCGACAGGAGCAGTACTGCGCCAGCAAGATGTAAATGGAGACTGGCACCCCTGCGGATATATATTGCACTCGTTCTCTGCGGCAGAACGGAACTATGAGATCTATGATCGGGAACTTTTGGGAGTTATCCGATCACTGGAAACCTGGAGGCATTACCTCCTTGGATCACCGTTTCCAACAGTTGTTCTATCAGATCACAAGAATTTGACGTATTACCGGGAACCCCAGAAATTGAACAGACGACAGGCACGGTGGAGATTGTATCTCTCCGAGTTTGAACTCAAACTAGTACACACCCCAGGATCGAAGATGATCCAGTCTGATGCCTTGTCAAGGCGACCGGACCATATACCCGAAGAAGACACGGATAACGAAGACGTTATCGTTTTGCCAAATGACATTTTCGTCAAAACAGTGGACCTTGAGCTACAAGGAGATATCCTAAAAGCAACCGAGAATGATGAGCTTTTCTCAAAAGCCATCACTGCCCTAAAAGAATCGGGAACGCCACCGATTAAATCCCATTTATCAGAATGGAGAACAGAAGACGGAATATTATTCTTCCGTGACAGATGTTATGTACCACCAGATGAGACTCTGCGTCGGGAAATAACGAAACGATATCACGACTCCCTACCAAGTGGACATCCGGGACATCTAAAAACCCTGGAACTGGTCAGAAGAAACTATTGGTGGCCAGGAATGTACGTGTTTGTCAGGAATTATGTTGGAGGATGTGCAACCTGCCAACAAATGAAAGTCAACACACACCCCACAAACCCTGGATTGATGCCAATCAAAGCACAAAAGGACGCTAGACCATTCTCCCAGACAACGATCGACTTCATCACGGACCTACCCGAGAGCAATGGGTTTGACAGTATCATGGTCGTAGTAGACCATGGTTCTACAAAGTGTTAGCAACGCTAAACACCAGTACTCAGGCCTTGCGAGAGAGGAAACGTGGAGGAAAAGGAAAGGCTTTAGAGTGAGGTTTGAAGCGGTAGAAACCAGCTCAAGACTGGGGTTCCATGTTCAAACTATCTACTATATATACTAGTCGTAACAAGTACCTACCCTAAACGTACATGCACCTTGCATGAGGACGATCCGTGGTCCGCTGATGTAAACTACTGCTGTGGTACTCAACATGCATCTTCCACGACTTACTGCGGCTGCGCTGGATACTGTGCATCTGCCATGCTGCTACCATGAGTCTGGATAAGATAAGATGATCTACCATCAGATAAGATAAGATGAGATAAGATAAGATAAGAGAAAAGATGAAAAAGTGTTCGTAACACAAAGGGGGTAATTTCCATCCCTTGCACGAAAACCACCGACGCGACCCTTACTGCCAAACTTTATTTGGACCACGTGTACTGAAGATTCGGACTCCCAGACTCTATTCTGTCTGACAGAGGGCCGCAGTTCGCCTCTCAGGTCTTCAGGGAACTAGGGCGACTCCTAGGGATCAAACTGATGATGAGCACAGCTTATCACCCTCAAACTGATGGAGAAACGGAACGTGCAAATCAGGAACTTGAGATCTATTTCCGAATGTTCTGTTTGAACAATCCTGAAACATGGCACGATCACAACTCGACAATGGAGTTCTGTCACAATCAGAGGACCCACTCCATGACGAAATGATCCCCGTTCTATCTAATGATGGGATACGAACCGAGAGACATACATTGGCATTTGATAAAACAAATGTGCCAAACGTAGAAGAACGACTCAAAGAGCTGAAACAAGCAAGAGACGAAGCACTGGCAGCGCACGAACTGGCCCGTCAGATGATGGCGGAAAGATCTACATGAGGTTTCACTCCTTTTGGAAAAGGAGAACAGGTATGGCTAGAAGGGAAGAACCTCCGAATCGGATACCCTTCCAGAAAACTGGCACCCAAATGAGAAGGACCCTTCACCATTTCCGAGGTGCTCGGGCCCCTGACGTACAAACTGAAGCTTCCAGAACAATGGAAGATCCACCCCGTTTTCCACGCCTCCTTGTTAACACCTTATCGGGAAAATGACACACACGGACCGAACTTCCACAACCCACCTCCTGATCTGATCGAAGGAGAACACGAGTACAAAGTAGAAGCAATCCTTACCCACAAGCGACAGGGTAGAGGGTACAAGTATTTGGTCAAGTGGATGGGATACCCATCAAGCGATAACATGTGGGAACCCAAATCCAACTTAAAAAGAGCCCAAGAAACTGTTATGAACACTTTTTCATCTTTTCTCTTATCTTATCTTATCTCATCTTATCTTATCTGATGGTAGATCATCTTATCTTATCCAGACTCATGGTAGCAGCATGGTAGATGCACAGTATCCAGCGCAGCCGCAGTAAGTCGTGAAAGATGCATGTTGAGTACCACAGCAGTAGTTTACATCAGCGGACCACGGATCGTCCTCATGCAAGGTGCATGTACGTTTAGGGTAGGTACTTGTTATGACTAGTATATATAGTAGATAGTTTGAACATGGAACCCCAGTCTTGAGCTGGTTTCTACCGCTTCAAACCTCATTCTAAAGCCTTTCCCTTTCCTCCACGTTTCCTCTCTCGCAAGACCTGAGTACTGGTGTTTAGCGTCGCTAACATTAGCTCAAGACTTGACAGACTCACCACTTGCTCACCGTTCGACACATCCTCCACTTCCTCTCCATCACCATCGCCAGTCTAGTCCACTGTAACGGACCGCGCGGACTCTAGCGCTAAAGAGACTTTCGACCAACACCCACCGTCCGAGCCTTTGCTCCGATTCCTTCGATTCGACAAATCCACACCCATTATATTTGACTTCGCCGTCTGAGGTACACAGGGAAACGTTGAGTCCGTCCCGTACCGAGGTGATACAAGGCCGACGTAGCATATCTTCGCAGAAGCTACTGGCGCGTGTGCTGACTTGGAAGAGAAGGTCAGACACGTTCAAATCGCAAGAGGTGTAGATTCTTCAAGATATCCTTTGGACCCAGAAGCAGTCTAGTGTGCGTAGGGGTTTTGACCACATAGACTTCATTTTTTCCTAGATCTTCCTCTATTTGGGTAACCCGACTACCTAAATAGACAGATCGTTCTTTGGGTTTTACCTTTAAGGTTTTCACTTACGTCTAAGTACCATATCGGGGTCGCGCGCCCGGTACAAGACACTATCGATTTTCCACGCTGGCTCCTGTACGCATTCGCAACAACCGTCGGCAGATTCTTGAATTCCCGACCACTGTCACCGCCACCAACCCACAATATCACAAAGCACACAAACCCTACAAACGAGTAGAGGTTTCTTTTATCACAAAGAAACTTAGGAACAAGGAATACGTATCAGTAGTTCCTAAATACACATACACCCGAGGAATCCAAGGACCGCTAACCTCGGACCAATTCCTTATCACCGACTACTTCCCAATCGTCCCGAAAGACTTCGCTTTCGCGACAGCACCATACGAAGCGCAGGACCGCTTAGTTTACATCTCCCGACCAACGCGCTTCACCGGAAACGATCCTAACTGGTTCTCCGGTCATTAAGGAATAATGTCTAACCCCTGGGGGATACAACCCCAAGCAGGGCCGTCAGGCACACATGGGTCACAGTACTGGCCCCATCAGGAATCTCGGGAACCATCCCGCTCTGGCAATACGCCCCCGTCATCGGTCACACCAATTCAGGAAACTGCGCCTTCACCACCGCAGCAACCACAAGGGTTTTGGACACAACTCTTCGGACTTATCACTCAAATGCTCGCCCTGTTTGCTTCTCTAGTGCCAATCTGGAAAGCAAATCAGGAAAGCACAAAGGCAATCGCCGATGCGGTCGTTCAAATGGTTGGACGACCTCAGGCACAGGTACAGGTACAAACTCCCGGCGGATCTAGATCCACTCAAATCAAATTCCCCACACCGGACCCTTTTGATGGCAAACCGGAACAAGCGGAGAAATGGTTGATGAGCATGGTCTTTTACCTTGAAGGAGTACAGGAAAATAACGACGCGCAGAAAATCCGGTTCGCGCTTTCCCTAATTAAAGGAGGAAAAGCGGACATCACAACAAACTGGGCAGATGCACGTCGAAGGGAAATTCTTTGCCAACAAGCAACGATGCTTCAAAACTGGACGGACTTCACGCAACGCTTCCTAGAGTACTTCAGGTACACGGAAGAGTCCGAAGAAGCACAGATGAAACTGGATGCGTTCACCCAGGGAAGTCTATCGGCAGAAGAGTTTATTACGGTCTTCAAAGGTCTGGCAATCGCATCGGGATATAGCAATGTTGACTTGCTCAACAAATTCAAAATCAAATTGAATAAACCCTTGCGACGGAAATTACAAGAAAGAGACGGACTCCAAAATGACTTGGACGCCTGGTATGAAGCTGCGGTTACAGCTGACAGGAATTGGCGTCGCAATGTCTTTTGGGACAAACAATATGGCGGAGGATCAGAACCCTCCAAGGACAAAGGAAAGGCCCCGGAACGATCGGCAAACACCAATCAGAAAACCCAGGCACCGGCTGTCGCAGCGGTACCAAAGGCCCCTGATGCCATGGACGTCGATCGAACTAAAAGGCCGATCACATGTTACAACTGCCAAGAAACCGGACATATCGCAAAGGATTGTAAAAAGCCGAAAAAACAACACTTTGCAAGACGTCAGGAAGCAGTACCGGTGGCATCGACCTCAAAAGTCGAAGAGATAAAGGACATCAGCGCGGATGTGATTATGCAACAGATCGCTGCTATGCAGGATCAAATGGACATTATCGCAAAGGGTTTTCAGCAGGGCAGCAAGTGAGCACGGACTTGCCCCGCCCTAGTAACATAGTTAGGAACACTTCATTTGTATCTATACCATCCCTCGTAAATAATGAAGATTATAACTCAAACGTTCCTACCTACGTGCGCTTTAACTACAGGCCTGCAAGCGGCACTCCTGAATTTATCGCGCAACAGCTGATAAATCAAAGAATTGATCATGCTACAGCCACGTTGAAAACATGGGTGCATGGATCAAGAAGAAATGAGGCAACACCAGAGACGGTTCAGCTCTTAAATGACCTGGACGACACAAAAGTGATCGACGCCTTAATTGAATTGGCACAGCCACGAAAGTTTATTCGTTCAGTAAACAGGGGGAATCAGTTAGACATTCCCTTGACGATGTTTACGCTCGATAACAAAAGATCCTTCACAATGAGAGCTCTAATTCTGGATGCACGGGATCTTGTATTGATCGAGAGTTTGTGAATAAGAATCACATATCTACGAAGAAATATCCAATTCCGCTTATGGTATACAATGCGGACGGTACTGAGAATGCCGGAGGACGGATAGAAGAGTACGTGGATGTGATGATTAAAGTAAAGAATCACCAAGAGAGATTACAATTAGCGGTATCGTCTCTTGGGAAAACGGAAGTCTTTATTGGGCATGAGTGGCTGAAGTTCCACAACCCGGATATTGACTGGAAAACCGGATCTGTCTGATTCACAAGATGTCCTGCGGAGTGTCTACCTAATGAACTGCCAGAAGGATGTGAAGACGAAGATGCCACCTCGTTCTTGGAAGACCAGGAACAGTTACTGGCGGTTGATTTGGAAGGTCGACTGTTAGCACGTGCGATGACTCAGGTTAAAGAGTTCGTCGAAGAAAAGGATCTTAAAGATAAGATTCCTCAAGAATACTGGGAATTTCTAGAAGTCTTCAAGAAGAAGTCGTTTGATGAAATGCCTCCGGAAAGAGAATGGGATCACGCTATCGAGCTGATACCCGACGCAAAGCCTTTAGACTGCAAGATCTATCCCTTGAGTCAATCGGAACAAAAGCAGCTCGATGAATTCTTAGATGAAAATCTGTCGACTGGAAGGATAAGACCATCAAAGTCACCAATGGCATCACCATTCTTTTTTATCAAGAAAAAAGATGGAACCCTGAGACCGGTACAAGATTATCGGAAATTAAATGAGATGACGGTCAAAAACAGATACCCTCTACCGCTCATTCAGGAACTAGTGGACAAGTTGTCCGGAGCTCGTTATTTCTCCAAGTTTGATATACGATGGGGATATAACAATGTCAGAATAAAGGAAGGGGACGAATGGAAAGCAGCATTCCGAACCAATCGAGGATTATTTGAACCCTTAGTAATGTTTTTTGGGTTAACAAATTCGCCAAGCACATTTCAAACAATGATGAACGCGCTTTTCAAAGACATGATCGACGAAGGATTTGTCATCATATACATGGACGATATACTGGTATTTTCAAAGACACTGGTGGAACACAAGATCCATGTTAGAAAAGTATTGGAAAGGTTACGAGAAAATAAACTATTCTTGAAACCAGAAAAATGTGTATTTAGCGCCCAAGAAGTAGACTTTCTAGGCCTAATAGTATCAGAAAACTCGGTCAGAGTGGATCCGAAGAAAATCGAAGCAATTGAAGATTGGCCAGTACCAACAGTAAAAAGGGAAATACAACAATTCTTGGGATCTTGTAATTTCTATCGCTGATTCATCGAGGGATATTCCAAGGTGGCGAAACCCCTTAATGAATTAACGGGGAAAACGGAATGGTGTTGGAAACAGGAACAACAGGACGCTTTTAATGAATTAAAAAGACACCTGTCAACCACACCAATTTTAGCAATGCCAAGAAATGATAAGGCATTCAGGGTCGAAGTTGATGCATCAGACTTCGCAATCGGAGGGATCTTATCGCAGCAACAAGAAAACGACAAATGGCAACCAGTCGCGTTTATATCAAAATCTCTCAATAGTGCAGAAAGGAACTATGAGATTTACGATAAGGAACTCTTAGCGGTAATGATAGCACTAGAAGAATGGCGCCAATATCTTCTGGGAACCAAGGAGCCGGTAGAGATCTTGACAGATCATAAGAATCTCGAATATTTCCGAAAACCACAGAAACTCAACCGCAGACAAGCCAGATGGGTAACGGAAATGCAAGACTATAACTTTATCTTGACACATAGACCCGGCAATCAAAACACTAAAGCGGATATCCTCTCGAGACGAGCAGGACATGAAAGGGGGGTGAATGACAATGAAGACGTCATCCTTCTAAAAACGGAATATTTTCGATCAATCGAGATCCAGGGTCTAGATCAACAGATCTTAAGTCAGATCAAAACGGACAAGGGACGAGAAAATCAAGTCAAACGAAACCTGACGTTGAAGTCCAAGAATTGGGAAGAAGTAGAAGGAATTGTATACTGGGAAAATCGCATCTACGTTCCAAAAATACCAGATCTTAGAGAACAGATTCTCAAACTGGCACTCGATTCTCCATTAACGGGACATCCGGGACAAGCAAAAATGTTTGAAATCGTCACAAGGAATTATTGGTGGCCAAGGTTACGGGCTGACATCACCAAATATATCCAAGGATGTGAAACATGCCAAAGGACCAAAGTGAAGAGATCTCCGGCAAATACGGAACTACACCCGAATCAGATCCCAGAAAGACCGGGAGACATGTTCTCAGTAGACTTCCTAGGACCATTACCAGAGTCAGGAGGATATGACATGATTATGGTAGTCGTGGATCGCTTTAATAAGAAAGGACGATTCATTCCAGTAAACTCAGACATATCGGCACTTGGACAGCAAAAGAGTGGCGCGATAATATATTCCGAGAGTACGGAATACCCAAAGGAGTAATCAGCGATCGAGGACCGCAGTTCGCTGCAGAATTTATGAAAGAACTATGCCGAATCATCGGAATAAAACAAAATATTTCCACGGCATACCATCCACAAACAGATGGACAAACGGAAAGGGTCAATCAAGAGATCGAACAATATCTAAGGATATTCATCAATCACAAACAGGATGATTGGTTTGAATGGCTGGCCATGGCAGAGTTCGCGTATAATAACAAAACAAGCTCAGCCACGGGAGTAACGCCATTCTTCTTAGAAAGGGGACAACATCCACGAATGGGATGGGAACCTACCAGATCAGAGAAACGACCAGAAGCGGAAGACTTTGCAAAACAAATGGCAAAATCTCATGAAGAAGCAGAAGCAGCGTTAAAACAAGCAGCCGATGCGATGAAACGGACCTTCGATAAAAAGAAAGGCCCGGTAATTACGTACAAACAAGGAGACTTAGTCTATATAGAGGCAAGTCATATAAAAACCGGACGCCCTGCCAAGAAGCTTGATGACCGACGTCTCGGCCCCTTTCCGATCGTGAGAAAAGTTGGAAGCGCATCATATAAAGTTGAACTGCCAAAAGCGTGGCAACACTTTGACGTCTTCCACGAATCACTCCTCACCCTATTCACACCCGCCACATACCCAACTCAGCAGAAACCGCCTCCTCCACCTCCGGAAGTCGTTAACGGAGAAGCGCGATACGAGATAGAGAAAATCTTGGATTCAAGAGTTAAGGGACGGGGACTTCAATATCTGGTAAAGTGGGCTGGATATCCAATCGAAGAACGCTCATGGGAACCAGCGTCCACCATCAAAGTCGACGCTCCAGGAGCTGTTGAAGAATTTCACGCTCACCATCCATCGGCACCCCGACCAATAAACATTTGACTAAACTTTGTACCATACGAAAACCTTACCACTGCAAAACCTATAAACGAGTGGACAGAAGGAAGATGGAACGAGAGTTTATTGTGATGATTGTTTTCTACACAATAATGGTGGGGCTTATGGTGGCCATGTGGATAACGGCAACAAAGTATAGGGAGATACGAGAAGACTATCAAGCAAGACTTATACGAGAATGCGAGATAGAACTCGAAGAGATTGTGAGGGCACAATCTTAAGGGAGGGGTGATGTTATGAACACTTTTTCATCTTTTCTCTTATCTTATCTTATCTCATCTTATCTTATCTGATGGTAGATCATCTTATCTTATCCAGACTCATGGTAGCAGCATGGTAGATGCACAGTATCCAGCGCAGCCGCAGTAAGTCGTGAAAGATGCATGTTGAGTACCACAGCAGTAGTTTACATCAGCGGACCACGGATCGTCCTCATGCAAGGTGCATGTACGTTTAGGGTAGGTACTTGTTACGACTAGTATATATAGTAGATAGTTTGAACATGGAACCCCAGTCTTGAGCTGGTTTCTACCGCTTCAAACCTCATTCTAAAGCCTTTCCCTTTCCTCCACGTTTCCTCTCTCGCAAGACCTGAGTACTGGTGTTTAGCGTCGCTAACAGAAACGCTGGGATACTACAAACAGACCCACCACCTTTGAAACCCAACAATCCGCACTCTCTCTCATCATGACCACCGTTTTCGATACCGCCACCAAAGAACTTCACCGACACCGCCTCTTTAGACTCCTGACCAACCCCAAGCACAATGACAGAGTGCTACGACACATTGACGACGAAACCGACCAGTTTTTGGTTAACACGCTGTTCGGGCTAATCACCCTTCGCCGATTCCACTATGATACCACCGCCAACATCGCCCGACTCATCGAAGGGCACATCGACACACTCGTAGACCAAGGTGTCTACCAACAGTTTGCAAGGCTGTTCCATAACCGCACGAACACCCCCGACGTCACGCTCCTAGACCCACCCGCAGAAAACCCTATCCTGACCACTCCCCTCCCTGACCTTGCCACCACCCCTGAACCGACCCCTATCCCTGACCCGGTTCCCCTCGTCATCAGAAACCCCAACACTCCGAGTACCCCTTCCCCTGAATCCACGTCGCCCTTGACCAGCGACCAAAACCTTTCCAACGTCAAGACCGACGTCAAGGGAAAGAAGAAATCCTATGGAGTTGTTAAGCGCTCCAGAAGAAAGACCACATGTACCATCATGTCTGTTCCGTTAGGGCATGGATCATCATCCCAGACTCCCATCGATCTCACCAACGAACCCGACTGCCTTGGTCATGAGATTGACACACATGGACGCGCTCACTCCCCGCATGAAACTTGGCGCCGTCCTGCAGGATGGCCACACATTGACAAAGGCCGCAAATGTGGTATATGCGGAGCTGGAGGACACATCGAGTGTCAGTGCGGGCAATTCACATGTGGAAGATGCGGGAAAAAGGCGGCTGGGCATTACAGTTATGAATGCCTTGGCCTCGGATATGCAACGCTGGAAGATGACCAGTATGAGTTTGACGACGACGCCGTGCACAACATGGCAACTTGAAACATTGAAGCCGGTGACTTCAAGCATAGAAGGGGGGTAATGTTACACTTTTTCACCCTCTTCCTACGCACCTTCACACAACCCTTCGACCCTTGATCCCTATCACACCCCGTTTCACTTAACTCCGACGACCCTGGGACACGTGTCCCCTCTATCAGCGCTATGACTCACAATGACTCGGACTATTCTCCTTTTAGATATATTTTCACTTGTTATCTCTGACTCATGGCCTTGAGGCCTTATCTCTGACTCCTATGCCACAGCCCCCTTGAAACATCTATCTAACCAATGGCTTATTTAGCTCCTGCACAGCACTTACTTATTTATAGCTATAGGATAATGTATATAAGACCTGTAACCTTAGAGTAGAGGTCCTCAGCTTGACCTAGGCAAACAACGCTTACTTGTCTATTCCTTCGAACGCTCTCCAACTAAGTGCCTTGCGAGGACTTAGCTCTGCTGAACCTGAACCGAGTCGTCCTTCTGAGGAACTCGCTGACCTTGACCAAGTCAACCTATTGAGGGACTTGTTGTGGAACCAGTTCGAACCCACGTGATCCGATCCTTGGACTTGTTGTTGTAGGCTATCGCCGTAACAGACGGCGGACTTGTTAGAACAGATGTTGGCGTCAAATACCTTGTTAAGGGTGATGAGGCGCGACTTTCTGGCTTCGGCACGGTCCTTAGCGGTCTTGGCAAGAACCAAGATGGGGTGGAAGAATCGAAGAGGTAGTAGAAGTAGTGTTTGAGGGTTCAGTCTTATGAACTGGTAAATGAACCTGAACTGGACTGGACTGGACTGGACTGGAAGAGACCTGAACTGGCAGTTCAGGTCTCACTGATTTTGAGCTCAACCAGTCTCCAGTCTCTCCAAATTTGGAAAAAAATTGGACTGGTTCACCCCCAGTTCTAGTTTTGGGTCTGAAAAATATGAACTGGTTCCAGTTTTTGATGATATATTCATTCAAAAACTGTACTTTTATGGGCAAAGATGTTCTTTTATACAGTTTTCAATCATTTTTATAAGAGTTTGTATCCAAAATGCTTGAGAAACATGTTATTGATAAGAAATTGAGTATATTTTCAAGTTTTTGATTGAAAAAACAGGCTTTTGGTAGGTTTATAAATGGTTGAGAATTTTACCAGTTTAAACTGGTTTAAACCAGTCTTTACCAGTCCAGTCCAGTTTTTTCAGACTTTGAGAAAAAATGAACTGCCAGTCTGCAGTTCATCAATTTTTTGGTCAAAAACTGGACTGGACTGAACCCTCAAACACTAAGTAGAAGGAAATGAAGCAGAAGTGGAGGAGGAGGTAATCCACATGCTCAGGGCAGCTAAGGGAGAACCCTCAGATGAAGTACCGGCGGAACAGGTTGTCCCCTGGAAATATCCCAAATATCTATCAGTCTTTGAAAAGAAAGCATCGGAGAGGTTACCAGTCAGGAAACCATGGGATCACACTATAGACTTAAAACCGGATTTCGTACCAAAAAAGGCCAAAGTCTATCCCCTGTCACCGGATGAAAGGAAAGAAGTATCCGAATTTGTAAACGATCAATTAGGCAAAGGATATATTCAACCTACCAAGTCACCACAAACTTCGCCAGTATTCTTTATACCCAAAAAAGATGGAAAGAAACGAATGGTACAGGAGTTGATGCTATCAAACAATGGCCGAGACCAACAAAAGTCAAAGAAGTCCAATCGTTCCTAGGATTGGCCAATTTCTATCGGAGATTCATCAAAGACTTCTCTAAAGTGGCAGGGCCATTACATAAATTAACAAGGAAAGAAACAATCTGGAATTGGAAAGAAGAACAGGAGGAAGCATTTAACACGCTAAAGAAATTATTTACGGAAGCACCCATATTGGTATCCCCCGATCCAGATCAGAGATTAAGAGTAGAATCAGACGCATCAGACTTCGCCACTGGAGCGATTCTATCTATGGAATGTGAGGATGAGAAATGGAGGCCATGTGCCTTTCTATCTAAAGGATTAAATGACGTGGAACGAAATTACGATGTACACGATAAAGAAATGCTGGGCATAATTCGAGCACTGGAAGCATGGAGACACCACCTTGAAGGAGCCAAACACGAGATTGAGATCTGGACCAATCACAAAAACCTGGAGTACTTCATGCAGGGTCGAAAGCTTAATCGCAGACAAGCACGTTGGGTGTTGTATCTAACATGTTTCAACTTTAAATTAATACACAAGGCAGGAACTTCAATGGGGAAGGCGGACGCTCTTTCAAGAAGAATCGACCATAGAAAGGGGGTAGAAAATGACAATGAGGATGTAACACTATTGAAACCCAAATATTTCCACTTGCGTGCAATGGATCGGGAACATCTACTTATCGATGGAGAAGAAACTAAACTATTGAAACGCATCAGGGATGCAAAAGAGTTTGATGAGCAAGTGCTCAAAGCGGTGGAAGAACTAAAGAAAACAAACACAAAAACATTGCGCGCAGATGAATGGCACAAAGAGCAGGGACTCTGGTTACATAGAGGAAAAGTTTATGTTCTGAAAAGTCAGGCACTCAGGGAGGAAATAATTAAATTACACCACGACAACCCAGTTGCAGGACACCCAGGGCATTGGAAGACCCTGGAATTGGTTACACGTAATTATTGGTGGCCTGGTATTACAAACATGGTCAAAGCATACACCGAGGGCTGTGACAGATGTCAACAATCAAAAAATGTGCCTCAACTGCTAGCCGGTAAATTAAAAGCAAACACGGAACATGCAGGACCATGGAAACACGTTACAGCAGATTTTATTGTAGGACTCCCAGAAACTCAGGGGTACAACACAGTATTAGTCGTGGCTTGCAGATTGACAAAGCAATCACACTTTATCAAAACACATGATGAAGTCTCAGCAGAAGGATTAGCTAAACTATATCGGGATGAAGTCTGGAAACTTCATGGACTTCCTGAATCATTAACATCAGATTGTGGACCACAATTCGTGGCAGCATTTATGAAGGAACTAAATAAAATATTGGGAATCACAACTAAATTATCAACAGTGTATCATCTGCAGACAGACAGACAGACGGAACGCAGCAACCAGGAGTTGGAGCAATATCTAAGATCATTTATCTCCCATCAGCAAACAGATTGGCCCGAATGGATGGCAACCACAGAGTTCGCCTATAATAATAAAATTCACATGGCAACTCAGTTTTCGCCGTTCTATGTAAATTATGGGTTTAACCCTAGGATGGGCATGGAACCACGAAGGGCGGAAAGGTCAGAACCAGCCAAAGAATTCGCTGAGCGAATGAAGAAAATTCATGAGGAAGCAGAAGCAGTGTTAGTAAAAGCAAGGGAGGAAATGGAACGGTATGCGAACTTGAAAAGAAGTGACGCGCCGGTCTACAAAGTTGGCGACAAGGTCTGGTTATCAACAAAAGACCTAAAATTGAACCGACCGTTAAAGAAACTTGCCGAACGATGGATTGGGCCCTATGCCATAACCAAAATTATTTCATTGCATGCCGTAGAACTTAAATTACCAAAAACTTGGAAAATCCACCCGGTTATCAATGTATCACGGGTCAGGTTATTTAAAGAGCCACTATTTAAATCACAAAGGGTGCAGGCACCAAACCCAATAGTTATCAATGGTGAAGGGGAGCATAATGTTGCTAAAGTTATTGACTCAAGGTTGAAGAAAGGAAAGCTGGAGTATTTAGTGCAATGGGAAGGTCTGACTCCGGATCACAACACATGGGAACCCGAGGATCACCTAGAACATTCACAAGGATCAATTGAAGACTTCTATAAACTAAACCCAAATGCCCCCCGGCGCTTACGCCCAAATATTTTCAAAGGATTGGAATTTAAACGTTATAAAAACTTCACGGACACCCCTGATGACATCATATCTCGCCTGGAAGTCGAGATCTAGAAAGGGGGTAATGTTATGATCATACTTTCACTTTTTATCTTATCTTCATCTTATCTCATCTTATCCTCATCATATCATATCTCATCATATCTATGGCTGCGCGACACATGTACGCCACATGTATCACAGTATATAAGTAGCCCACTTTCTCTTGTATTCGGTAGCTTGTTCTCTTGAGATTCCCACTGGGTCTCTTGGCAATACAGCCTTCTTCATCATTCCACATTCCATCTTTTTTTTTTTTTTTTTTTTGTCAACAATTTATATAGCGGTATACTAGGGGTACAGTCCGCTTGACGTAGAGTAAACTACATCGATCCAAGGATCTACGTACGCGTGAAGAACAGGCGGCGCAAAGCTCCGTCGAGCTGATAAGTCCTTGCGCCAGGACGGGGGGGTCTGTTATAAACAAACGCGTTAGTATGCGCACCCGAGTACTCGGTTGCGCGATACAGGAGCACTCCAACCTTGCGAGGTTGGCCGTTGACGGCGCTGGGGGGTGTCTGCACCCTACCCACCAAAGAAGCGCCTGTGCGGTTCTTACCCTTCGATCGTGTTCGCTTGCCACAGGGGGCTGCACCCCTTTGAACCCAGCGCGCTACCACGCGACTACCGCCAACGGTTGTGTTGGGCGTTGGACGATCCCGGAAGGCAAATGCCCCTGGGTTATCCATGATGAATTTCCCGAAGACGTCCCAGATGGGAGTGTTCCTCGAGAAGGTGGGCATGTCTGGTGGCCTGGTGGGGTGGTGCAGACATTTGTAGAAAACGTGGGTGAAGTCCTCGACGGACCTCGCACCACAGTCGCATTGTTCAACTTTGTCACCAATGTTGAACCTATGTCTATAGTGGCCAATTGGGGCGTGGCTTGTGAGGCCGCGGACCATTTGAGCCGTGAGGGATTGGGAGTGACCCACATCCATAAGCCATGTACCGCCCTTGAGGTGGGACGGCTTCATACGTTTGGCCCGAGCATGGTCTTGGCGTCTGACGCACGATCTCGGGAATTGATAGTGTCGGCCAACATACTTGGGGGACTGGTACAGATTGTTCCAGTCACCGAGCATGTCGTCCGTGAACTGCTTTGTGTTGAAGTCAAGGGATCTGGAGGCCGACTCGCCACACTCAATGCGAATCGAGGAGGCGAAGTCATGCACTGCACGGTGGGGTTCGAAGCCATGATCCGAGCAATCGGGGACGTGGTGAAAGAAGACCTTGGATTTCAGACCGGGTTCCTCAAACCAAGGAATCAGGTTGCTGATGATAGCGAGCGCAGTTGCCTGCGAGGAGTGGAGGTCCGGGTCCGTGGCGCGCCGAATGGCGTTGACAGAGTCGGTGAAGATGTGAATTTCTTCCAGTTGAGAGAGACCCCCTAGCAGACTGACCAGGTTCGAGAACCCGTGTCCGATAGCTAAGGTTTCAGTGTCGTCAGAGACTGCGAGGCCGCCGGCCGCCCAATCTTTGTTGATGGAATGCCCCATGTGCCAGGTTTCCCAAGCTGCAACAGCTTGGTGGCCCGACGCGAGGGAGGGAACTGCCGCGTCAGTGACAATGACGGCGGATTTGTTGGAGCAGATGTTGGCGTCAAATACCTTGTTAAGGGAGATGAGGCGCGACTTTCTGGCTTCGGCACGGTCCTTAGCGGTCTTGCCGCGGATAAGGGTGATGTCGTGGATTACGCGTTCAGGGAATCGGTCGAGGACGCGTTTCCCTGGTTCGTTGTAGTTATTAAAAGGTGATAGGGGGACAGTCACGTTTGCACGGTATGCCCAGATATCAACGAGGGGGGATTTAAGATTGTACATAAATTCCGGGGAGAACCATGGACGCTTGGAGGGGTCATCCTCGTCGCATACCATGACGGTCATGTGTCTGGGTGCAAGGGAGTGCATGCGGACACGGTTTCTGCAGGAGAGCTTCTTGAGGTGCAAGTGCACCGGAGGCAGGCTGGCAAGTGTTTCAACCGCCCCTGTGGGGGTGGTACGGAAGGCTCCCAATATCCATAACGCTGCGCGTCTCTGGACCTTGGATCCACATTCCATCTCTTAAGTTCAACCGTTTGGGCTCGCGACGTCATTTGACTTAGCGTCACCTCAACAGTAACAGTTTGTTACAGGGGTGAGCTTCCTTAGTCCCACAAGTGCATAAGACCCATTCTATAGCTGAGATAGGGCAGATACAACATAGTGGTAGACAAGGAGAAAGCTAAGGAAGTGGCTGTGCTATGTGTAAGCAATGATACCCAGCGCATCCGTTACAAATGTATTAGACAAAGATACCATAGGGAGAGGGGTGGTGCTGCTGGAGGGCGATGGTGATGGGCTCAAGGGTGATGATTTCTGGTCGGAGGAGCTCTTCCTCTTCCCCCAAGACCTGTTTCGGGCTTCACGCTGGGCATTTATGGCATTGCTGACGGAGTCACCAGCCATGCCACCACCTTCTTTGACACAGAATTGCATGTAGTGACCTGTATTTTTGCAATTTGTGCAAACTATCGATGAGTGTCTCTGTTCGGTACTGCGCACGGTGAGGGCTTCACCAGTCGTACTGTGCATTGACTCGGTGCTTCTAACTTGCTCCTCAAGGTCCAAACAAGAGCGTATATGTGCAGTGGTGTAGGGTGAAGCGTCAGTGGAGTTTGAGAGGCCATTTATTATTGCATCGCGGACGCCCCGGAAGTCTGGTCCAGAGAGGGCGAGTAGCATGAGTATTATGAGGAAACTATCTGCCGTAGGTTTTCCCATCACCCATATGTGCTCGTTTAAGGTCCTCAGCTGCTCTGAGGTTGTCGAGAAAGGTGTGGATGTGGAGTATCGCATCGTGAAGGCTTCTTGAATGATCTGGATTTGTGAGACAACACCTTGGCACATGTGACAGTTCTGGAGTGTTGTCCACATTGATAAAGAGGTGGCGCAGTCCTCGATGATAGAATATTTGGTGGGTGAAGAGTGGGACAAAATGAAGGTGCGGACCACTGCGTCATTGATTTTCCAATTCTCATTCGCCTGTGGTTCGAGTTGTGCGTCTGGTTCTGGAACGCTGCCCTTGAGGTATAGATGGAGACCTGACAAAAGTTGGAGAACTAAGGACACCTGTTTGCTCCACAACTGCCAGTTGTTGAGTGTGAGGTTGAGATCGGCGTGGTCCTTCCATCCACTGTCCACAATCCGGCGTACAACGACAGAGGGTGAATTGATGTCGGTCATGATCGGCATCGTCAGCAAGGGTTTTGGTAGAGAAGGATCAGGGGTCGTCATGGTTGATATGTATTATGTATCAAGGGGTGATGATCAGATGCAGGGACAAACTTGGGATAGACTATATGTGGTTACAATTTTAGGCTCGGTCGGGGCCCATAACCTGTAGAAACCTAGACCGTAACTGCTCAGCTGATGAGGGTATTCAACTAAGTTCTATATACTAACCTAGACCGTAACTGCTACAGAAAGGGATAGGTAAGTCTATGGAACATGAGGAGGAACGCATGAACATACCTCAGCTGATGAGGGGAATCAACTGAGGAATGTGAACATGTCCAAGATGGATATATAAGGAGCGGGAATCATTATGTAAGATGGTAACATGACCGCGACATGAAGGACGTGTCATGGTGAAATGTCAACAATGTTAGTACAGAGACAATGTACTGTACTATTACGACCATAGGTTCACGCACATGACCAAAAAGTTTTTCCGACAAATCCCCAAAATTTGAATAAATTGAGAAAAAAATTATTTCCGGGGTCAAAAAAAATCGGCGTTACGCGTTATGTGAACCTACGGTCGTAATAGTACAGTAAGTACGACGGTGAACATACAGTACCGAATGCAAAATTCCGAAACCCCCCAAAATGGTCGTCTGCCTCTCGGTCAATGACAACGACAACCGGTCGGTTCGCCCGTGTCGTTTGGTATAACTTGCGGCGTGATACGCTTCGTCGTTGTCGAGATATTGGCGTCGGAGTGCTGGAATGGTGTGGAACGATTTTTTGGCGTGGAAAAAGGTCACGTGGCCAACCTAAATGCAAAAGACAGTAAGGTGGTTCGAACACTGTTCACAACGTTCGCGAACCGAACCGTGGCCAGTTTAACTACGGTCCAACAGATGGTCCTATCCCCACCAAATCAGGAAGAGCCAGGTGGCCCGAGAAGAATAAGAGAGAAGACGTCAATCAAACGAAGGGGAAGGAATTGCTCGTTTGAAGAGGCATTTCTCTTTATATAGATAATGTCGGAGGCTGACCCTACCATACTCGAACATTGAGACACTCTAGTAAAATATCAAGAGAGTATATTATTTATCAGGATGGCGTCCTCCCATCGACACTGGAACGCCGGAGGGTATGGCGAGGTCCGCGGTCAGCCAGGACTCCTCCCCCACAGTCGGTCAAAGCTACCATACTAGATTCAAGTCAGACAGCAGTAGTCGACAGCCTCCCCCCCATTACTTCTGTAGTCTATCGTCACACGTGCATTTCTTACTAATGCACTGGATCTTGACCCCAGGACATATGGCACTGAACATAGCATTCTTCACGCAGTCGCTTTTGGAAGACCGTACAATTAGAGGCCGGCTTATTGAACACAGGAAATGTCAACTCACCCGTTCTTGGTACAAGGTAGGTCCACTTTTCCACGACGTGCCAAGTCAACGAAGTCCGCGCGCTCAGCCATGCGGCCCTCCAAGTGCGCACGCCTATAAGAACCACCAGTAAGTCAATGCTACTTGGATAATCAGAAAGCCACGACTTACTGCCTATGAAAGAGTGAAAGTCATATGTCAGAGTAAGTACAGATCCAACGGTGAGGCACCCACTCGATCGCATTGACAATATCAAGCCCGAGGGTGCGGCTAATGAGGGCAGTCAATCCTCTCTGCCTGAATGGAAGACTGAGTGACAAACCGCTGGGGACTATGGGCAGAAACAGCTCCAGCAAGAATTGCAAGTGTGATGAGACCTTGGGGAATGAAGAACTTCATGTTGTGTATCGCGGGGACTTTGGTGAAACAGATGATAAATCGGTGAGACCAGCTGAGGAGTTGTCGTCTCAACATCCTGCTTTTATAGTCCACTACCCTCATAACAACCACGTGGACCGTGGCCAGCGAGTAGCATATGCAACCTATGGAGCTGAACGCCACTTTGCGCGTGGCCAAGACCGATCTATTTCATGACTGGATGTACGCATGTGAAATTGCGCAAGTTCACAACTCTGACATGACATCCTCTTGTAAGTAGTCTCATACCAAGAACCCTCACACGTGAGGCTGAGGTCTACGTGTGAGGGGCTAATAGGGTCTGTTTGCAACTCATTTCCAGGGAAATTTTGAGAGATCTGATTGGCTGGTGATTGCTGTGAGCCAATCAGATCTCTCAAAATTTCCCTGGAAATGAGTTGCAAACAGACCCTAATGTGAGCCTACTCTTGTAAGCTGCATACACGCCACAATGGTTCTGAACGTACAACGTGGGTGTGGAGCCTGGCTTATGCCAAGGTCGATCTTTGTTCCGGGAGTGCTGAGTTTGACTCTACAAGAGCTAAAGGGGTATGTATGCCCTTTGACCAGAGTTTTGATTCCATCAAGGCCACCGTTTCCGCTGAGAAACGCGATCGCAACGCGAGTCGCGATGAGTCGCACGTATGTACTTAGACTCGCAAGCCGTCGTTATGCAGAAGTCCTCCCACATGATTATCTGGGATCGTCACTATTAGAGTATGTTTGCAACTCGTTTCCAGGGAAGTTTCAGGCAGATTCGATTGGCTCACAGCGATCACCAGCCAATCAGATCACCTTGGAAATGAGTTGCAAACATACTTTATTAGGCCAGAGCGGATGCCAAGTTATACCCACCACACCCATGGGCCATAACCGAACCCGGGCTGTAGTCCCACTCAATTCTGTTTTTTTTTTCTTGTTTTTTTTTTGTTGCGAGCTGCAACGTTGAGACCATGAGGTACCAATGATGCCAAGTCTGATGATGGATTCGTCGGCGCCTAAAAGTGGAGGACCGTCGCCGGCGCCTCACCACATCTGTGTGCCGTACGTAGATGGTACGCGTCTGCCGGGAACACATAACCCTCGTGTCGCGTCGTAGTCAGATGTTTGAATACTTTGCGGTGTTTGGACCACTAGACATTGCACTTTCCGAACCGCCGCGCCGTGTTCGGAATCAAACTCAGAATCGTATCGACCTTGGCATCAGCTGCTGTTTCTCTTCATCAAGTGACCATGTGCTCGCAGAAAGAAAAAACAAGAAAAAAAAACAGAATTGAGTGCGACTTGTAGGTACTCGAAAAACCCCTCAATTAGCGTGATGATACCGTGTACCCGAAACTTAATACCGTAGGTATTGAACCAGAAAACACACTAAATGTAATGTAATAATTACAAGATCTGCTTTATCCAATGGATAGTGACGACGACAGACGGGCGTCGAACACACGGGCGCATGGGAAGGGTGTGGCCGCGCTGGTGACACTCATGGACAATGTCGAGGGCAGATCGAGTGGACGACGACGGCGTGGCAAGTGTCAAGAGTGGTGGAGGTGGCAGCTGGGCATGAATTGCTGCGAGTCGTTGATGCCGCCAGCGGCCACTGAAGGGGTGACGTGGTGTCCGAGTCGACGGGTGGGGTGAGTGACAACAGATGGGGTAATCGTCAACGGGTGGGTGGTGCGGCCATCGACACTAATGACAGGGAGTTGTCTGATGACGTCGAGGCGTTAAGTGAGTGATCGCCGGGTGACGTGGCGTCAAGTGTGGGTAGATGGGTGGGAGTGGTCTGGCTGCGTGGGCGTAATGAGCAGTGAGTCGTGGTTCGACTGCGTGGGCGTGGACGGGGTTGTTGAGCACTGGACCTGACGTGGTGTCAAGTGGATGTCCGTCAGCGGTGCCATAGAGTATGACGTGGCGCGTCTACCGCTGCAAGTCGTCGTGACCTACAACGACGGCGGCGAGGGATTGTGGGGATGCAGAGGGCGTGGCGTGGCTGTCGGAGATAGAGATAGGGCAGCGAGGGATATAGACAGATGGTTATAGCAGCAGATGTGGTAGATGGACACTAGACAAGCAGCAGGCATGAGGTGCATCGATTCGTTCCGTGACGTGCCGAGAGGGTGCCGTTGCATTGTCGTATGCGAAGGCTGCGACGTCCAAGGGCACCATATGAAAAAACCACCGCTCTCGAAGAGGTAAGGCGGTGGGTTCTGCACGGTTGATGCGGAGGTGAAGTCGCTGAAGCGCTGGGCACCCATACATAAATTTCTGATCTCACGATGACAATCTTGCTGTCTCTGGGGCAGTTCCAGACATAGATCGACCAGATATGCGTGATGAGGGATCAAAGTGATGTGTTCTGCAAATTTGATTGGAGAAGCGCCAAAAAAGGTCACGTCTAGTCCATTCCCTCCCCAGGTTTGAATGGATACGTGCTCGAGGGCTTGGAACGTCCCCAGGAAGATAGTAGAAAGTTGGGCTGAGTGTTTCGATATATGAGCTACCGCCGAGGTGAAGACGAGTGCCGCATGCCGCAGCAAGGCAGTCAAATATTACGGCTGCAAGGTTTCGTGTCTGAGCTGTTTCCGAGGTTGAACGCGATGGGCTGTAACTCAAGGTCACAGGGTGGGTTTGCGCATTGCGGAACCAGAAGGCCATGACAGCCAGGTGATGTGATACGTGTCCAGTAAGGGAAGTAAAGTTCGTCCCATAAGTCAAAAAAGTCGAGCGCGACATATCGCCATCGTGCGCAGATGTGGCAGAGGAGGAGTGGGGCTGCTTTTGCGTTGGCTTCCTGAGAGATGGGAGGCAGAAGAAGAAAATTTGTCGAACAATCTCGTCCTGCAGAGGGGTAACGAGTGATTCGTAAATGCAAGCCGTTTGGACGATGTCTTCTTATGCCGTTCCCATGCGGGAAAATCTGATTGCTGGAGGGAGGCGATTTCAAGCTCGAGTTCCTTGAATTGCGCTTTTGTTAACGAAAGGGTGGCATGAAGGATAGAGAGCTGGTGTCTGGATCATCCGCTCCTAAAGATCCTGGACAGTTTTCGTCACATTAGGCGCACTCTACATCAATTCAAGTATAATGAGAATCCTTGTAGATAAAACTGTAAAAACCATACCGGACAGTGATCAGCAACGATCGGATAGAGACAAGATCCCAGAAGAGAAGGAATAGCGCTTTGAAGCCATCACGTGAGCTGGCTTGGCATCGGTGAGCACAGCATCATGAGTACAGCTTCAAAGCTTTTCCCACGAGTATTGCGCGTGGGCAATTTTTTTTCGCTGGCGGTGTCCTGTCCTCTCCCTATATCACTCCTCTGTATTGGTATAAACCGTCCGGCCCCAGTCAATACTGCTACGGTAAGCTATATCTGGAACTGCGTTAGAACATCGTATCGTTAATTCTCAATCTCGGGACTAGGATACCTCGTGCACTCGAGTCGACAGGGGGTGTATAGAATCGCTGTGTCCGGGGTGTGGTCCGGTGGGGTATAGAAGGTGATCGCAAGACAAAACCGAGGGCGACATCGAACTTCTTTAGAGCAGGACACGTGGATAATGTGCAGGATTTTGGGTAAGTTCAGATTGGGTGGTTTCTCCCGAGATATCTTCATGTGGTTTGCTGAAAGTTCAATTCCATGCAAGGATCGTTCGCTGGGCCGCCTGGGCGGGTTTGGCATCAGAGAAAACGACTCTCTACCTCCGTTCACATCATGTAGAGAAGTTCATTCTGGCTGCGCTCCCCGCGTCATCCCTCTCCGCTCCTTCCCGCCTTCTTCACATCTATAGTCAAATGGTCCAATGACCCTGGTATATCGTGATGCGGGTGGAGAACGATGGTATGGGTGGGCGTCATTGCAGCGGGTGAGACGTCTGTTACAGTGTATCGATGTGGTATTGAATCGCCGCGTTCGTTTCCAATCAGCTTCACGCAGTGTCAACTACAGGCAGTCTTTTGCACGCGTATTTCAATCTACGCAAGCCCATCCTCTCCGAAGACAAGGAGTAAGGCTTATAACGCCACTTTCTGTCGCGGAATTTCGCAGATACAGAGCCACCACGCGTGCCCTTCATTCATCAAATATTCTGTCAGAGTCGGATTGGGCGACAAGAATTTTACGTGCACTTTGCGTGCATGCGTGCTGGATTGCACGCGCGTTGGCTAGAGGGGTACCTCCGATGGGGATTAAACGCTGACGATCGCCAGAATTCACGGGATCGCATCATGATACCACGGCATACCAAAGTCACGATCTCAAGGCGAATAATGGCATGTGCACGTGTGCGCGCGGATGTAACGTAAGAGCAATCCTTCTCAACGGGGTGGCGGGACCAGGAAAAAAGTATCCGATGTCTCAAAATCTGAAAGAAAAAAAAAAACAGCAAATCTGCTGGTTTCCCGTTCCGCCACCTCCTCGATCCTTCTTATCTATGCACGTCACATTATTGTATTCGACCACACAAGCTGCGCTCAACCACGCGATCATGCACGTAACTGCACAACCGCGCGCCCGGTCGGATTCTGCCAGATCTCGTATAATTAAGGCTCTGCAAGGATTGCAAGTTCTCTATCCCTCTCGGGTTCCATCTATCTCTTCTACTCACACGTACTCTTCAATGGCTGCTCTCGCTCTCGCTGCTGTCTTTGCTGGCTTCGCCTCTGCTGCCCCCAGTCGCACCTTGCCTGACTCTGCCCTCTCGAAGCGCGCCGACGACCCGATCAGCCTCCCCGAAATCATCGTCGCCTGCGAGTCTCAGGTCGACTCTGTCACCGTCCAACTGAGTACATCATTTAAACTCGTCGTGTATGATATTCTGACTGCCTTTTGGCAGGTGCCGCCATCGGCGCTAAGGGCAAAGTCGACGACAGGGTCGTGGAATTCTTCTTGCTCCAGCTCAAGCAGTTCATCATTGATGCGACTTTGCGGCTCGAGGCCATCGCGACCCTCAACCTCGATGCCCTGCTGACGTACAACGGCACCGTCCTCACTATCGCGGCTGTCGCTCAGCTCCTCGCCACCCTCTTCATCGTAAGTCACGTCCCCGAGGTTCCCCCATGCTGATCTTGGACTAAATACGTACTCATGATCGTCGTGCATCAGAAAATCATCGCCGTTCTCCAGATCTCCCTCAAGGCCGCTACCCATGCCAATGTCGTCCTGGCGCTCATTCTCGACGTCGAGTGAGTCGGTGTTTTTCGTTTGTAAATAGTATGATATAGGGACGCGGGGGTCTGACGACAACCTCTAGCGTTGTGCTCGCCGTGTGGCTGAAGCTCATCTTTACCGTCGTTGTCGGAACCCAGGGTCTCTGGATCGCGTTGATTCCCCGCGACGTGGTCACTTGGATCCGGCTGTATGGGCTCGTCCGTGTCTATGCTTTGTTCAGTCTCTGAAGGCGCGTCGAGGTGAGTTGTATTTAGCCCAAGTACTCTTGATTAAATTCGCCGCTGATCAGAGGCCACGATGCCGCTGAACAGAACGAATTTGAAAGAGCCGCTACTATGTGCTTCATGTTTTTTTTACCTTTTCTGTAGCATTGTGAGAACACATTTTTCGAACGCCTTGGATTATTGAGATGCTATACAAAGTTTGGGACCTGGAATGTTGGTTCTGCCCGGAGGAGAGATTGGCATGTTCGTTGTCCTATATTGAGCAGCCTTGTTTCACATTTATGAGAAATTGATGATAGGCGCCAGCGAAAAGGAAGAGGGGGACGATGGGTGGTTGGAGGTTGGGGAGCGGGATCGAGTGGTTGTTGCGAGGGAGGTAGGTATTTTGAAAAATGGACCTTGGTACTTCGAAGACGTTCTCGATTTATGGACGTCAGATGAAAGTCGCCGAGTCGCCCATGACGCGGATACATATTTGGTGGCAAGTTCCGTTGAGAGCGCCACAATAAAAAAGGATTCTGTCATCGCAGAGGATCGGAGTGCACGATATACATATAGATTCGTGTCGTTCTCGCCTTCCCTTTTTTCAAATTGCCTGAGGGCATGGAAGGTCACCTAGTAGATCGGAAGGTTCAACAAGCATACCGTACTTCCCTCATGGGAATACAGAAAAGGTTTGGTGATGATTGGATTGAGTCCAGTCCTCAATGGAGAAGATTTCCCGACGACTCCGAGCAGACAACTTGACTTTGTGAATTCGGGCTCGTATCAGAGTCATACTACGATGTACCTAGATGTCCCTTGAGGCTTTTAGGATATCCCTTCAACGTTATTCCTGTGAGAGGTCATGACCGTGAACCCAAAATGAAGCCACACAGCCACTGACTTACATAATAAACTCGCCGACTTACGCCGATCGAACACAAAGCCAAACAAAATCCCCAACAAATTTGAACACGTCAAAGGGCTGTGAAGTAACACCCACCACCAGCTCCCCCTCCCTCCCAACGATGGCTTCCTTGACACGCCTCCGACTACCCAGGCGTCTCGTACGTCCCTTGTTCTGTGCTGCTTCCTTGCTCACCGTGATCTACAGCCCCTGCGCGGTGTTCGCACCATCCAGATGTCGGCCGACACGACGCAGCTGCACTCTTCGGCGCCGTCCGACCCTTCCGAACCATTCACGGTGAAACTGCATGAAGATTCTTTCCGCTCCCACCTCTGCGACACCCCCGAGCTCGAAGTCGAGGTCACCAAGGACCAGCTCCTCGACATGTACAGGACGATGCAGCTCGTCCGGCGGATGGAGATGGCAGCTGACGCGCTGTACAAGGCCAAGCTCATCCGCGGGTTCTGTCATTTGGCTATCGGGCAGGTTGGTTCACTTCTGCGAACCTCTCTTGCGAGCTACTCACACAACGTCATCGTGCCAGGAAGCGGTTTCCGTCGGTCTCGAACGCGGCATCCTCAAAGACGACCGCGTCATCACCGCATACCGGTGCCATCCCTTCGCAGTCCTCCGCGGCGGCACCATCAAAGGCGTCATCGGCGAGCTCCTTGGACGTCAGACGGGCATGTCCCATGGTAAAGGCGGGTCAATGCACATCTTTACGCCGAGTTTCTTTGGTGGGAACGGCATCGTCGGTGCACAGGTTCCTGTCGGTGCGGGCGTATCATTTGCGCAAAAGTACATGGGCGAGAAGAACGCAACGTTTGCGCTGTACGGGGACGGAGCGAGCAACCAGGGGCAAGTATTCGAGGCGTTCAACATGGTTTGTCTTGGTCTTATCTTTTTTGCTCAATCATGGGTGGGGTGTTGATAGCTGTTGATTGGCAGGCGAAATTGTGGAACCTCCCGACGATTTTCGTCTGTGAGAACAACAAGTACGGGATGGGCACCTCCGCTGAACGGTCCTCGTCGAACACGGAGTACTTTACCCGCGGAGACAAGATCCCGGGGTTGCAGGTGAATGGCATGGACATCATCGCGACACTCCAGGCTGTCAGGTTCGCCCGTAACTGGGCCGTACAGCAGGAGAAGGGCCCGCTGTTGTTGGAATTCGTGACGTACCGATACGGTGGTCATTCGTACGTGTTCCTCTCCCGGCCCCCTGTTCTCTTTCGCTCATTGGCTCCTTAGGATGTCCGACCCCGGAACCACGTACCGCACACGCGAGGAGGTGCAACGCATGCGCTCGACCAAGGACCCCATTCGTGGGTTGCAGCGGTACATTGAGGAGTGGGGCGTTGCGACCGAGCAGCAGCTCAAGGCCCTTGACAAGGAGGCGAAGGCAGAGGTCGATGTAGCGGTGGAGGAGGCTAAGAGGTCGCCTGAGCCTGAGGTCAAGGACTTGTGGACTGATATCTACTTCAAGGGGACGGAGCCGGCGAGTATGAGGGGGAGGGAGAGGGAAGAGGTCCATCATTACTAGGTCGACTTTTTCCTGATTGTTTACTTTTGCATGTTGTACCACAATTACTCGCATATACTCTTAGAAACGAACCTTCCCAAAGCGGATATGGAGAGGATTGTGGACCAGCGAGAGGGGGGTTCTTCACATCACCTCCCCCTTACAGCTGTTTCCGAGAACCTGTTACAGTGCTTTGCATAATCTTCCATGATAAGATTTAGCATGTCATCTCGATGGTAATACATGCAAACATACCGTACGCGTTCGTGTCATCAAAGCAATTCCTGTACGCCGGGCCAAAGGCGCCAACGACAAGTTTGACCAGTTGAACCGCCTTAGGCACTCATTGTCTTCGAATGGAGTACTAGTAGGGTGAGAGGGTTGGCATTGGTTTGGACTCGTGAATCTGCTATGTGGCTCCGCCATATATCAGGTACGTGTGTTTTGTCCCGCTCCCTCTCGCCCCGTACTAAACATTTCACGCGTCTCCGTTGATCCCATACTCCCAGCTCCGGCCTCATCTCTGCGCAGTTTTGTGCGGCAATCGATATCTCTGCGACGCCCAAAACAACCAAGGACCAGCTTCGGCGTTTGAGGGGTTTGATAGTACGGTCAGCCCTTATCTTTTTCCTCGCGCGTTGATGCAAATTTCCAGAGTATTATCACGTGTGCCAATGGTTCGTATGTGTCTTCTTTCCCTCGTCGTCCCGTATCACTAACTCATCATTTAGGTTCATGTAGGCAAGATCACCGAGAGGAACAAGGCGTATCGGTAAAGTTGTTACTCTTTCTTTTATCGTCGTCGATTAATTGCACCTTAAGAGATACCCCCCGTGTTTTGCGGGACAGAGCGAGAGAGTCAAGTCATTCTGTTGTTATGATCGATGTCATTGTGAGCATTTTCCTCTTTGGAGCTGGAACTGTCTGTGTTCTTTAGACAGGAATAGCCCGAGACGCCTCACTTTCCCCTTTTCCGCGACTCTGATACCATCTGGCGCAGAACCTTCTGTTTAACGCCTTCCACCTCTTCTCACCGGTCGCTGTTGGCTTTTTGTCGATCCTCGTTAACTGTGCCAACTTGACATGCGTATTACTATTTTCCCCAACGAGGACGAGCTTCTTGCCGGCTCCGACCCCATCTCTGTCGATCCAGACGTTGTTTTACTCCCTAGCGGTGACGAGTATGGCAATTCCATGCATCTTGACCAGCATGTCACTGCTGTTCCTCAGGGACTTGACTTCAACCTTCCCAAGTCTGATGCGTTCCACTTCCCTCAGCGCGCACCGTTTCACCATCTCCCCGCTTCCGATTTCAGTGCTGTCTTCTCCTCTGATTCGGAGTCTCTAGCCACGCCGTTCGTAGGCTCTCACTTTTCCGAGGGGCAGCCTGACGGCAGCAGTGACCTCGGTATCGATGCGGGGGTCCAGGATCCTTTCGACCTCGTACCAACCCCTATTCCATCTGACCCTCTCACAGATGCTCTGTCGACCGGGAATCCCGACGATAAAGGTCAAACACCTCTTCATATTCCCCACCCTGTCAATGACGACAAAACGGTTACACCAGCGGTCCCGGACACGGATTCCACCTCTGCCGCGCCCTCGAAATTGACGTCGACCCTGACTCCAACCTCGCCTCCGATACCAATATCTGATCCATCCTCAACATCGCAGTCGAAATCTCAATTATCTGACCTCCTCTTCGATGAAATTCCACACTTTCGCAAAAGCGTCTGGAATGTTTGGCCTGATTCAATGACATTGGAAGACGTCACGAAGATGAGCGAGGCGGGATTGGGGTTGACAGTCCCGAACGGGATCCCGTTCTGGGGTTCGTCGACAAAGGACTTTTACCGCGTGCGGTGCGTTGAGCAGTCCGGAGCAGAAAAGGATTGTATGGTTCCTGGGAGTGTGCTCGCGATGTATGGCGCGAAAGAGCACGAGACGGCTGCGGTGGAGCTTGAAAGAGAGTATGAGCATCCACGGAGAATGGAGAATGATTTTTGGGTAGGGGAAGGGGTCAAGACTGTAGAGGAAAGTATCAGGAAAGGAGAGGTAGGTGTTTCGATGAAGGTTGAGAAAAGGGGGCGGGTTAGGGCGTGGAACAAGGTTTGTTTGTCTTTTCGTCTATCGTAGGGTTGGTGAGCCTGATGATTTGCGTAGAAATCCCTCTTTGCTCCGCAGAGATATCCATCTCCTTGGCCACTCGTTCCCTTCAGCTACGAGACCGACCGTCTGCAGAAGCGCATCCCGTTCAAAGACCTCCCGGAAAAGCTCGTCGTTCACGACCCCTGGAACCTCCTCGCTGTCAACGGGTCCAACAAGTTTGGGCGCGCCAAGACCATGGCATCTCGTCAGGACTGGACGAAAAGGGAGGATATCACGCACACGTACCATCTCAAGGTCCTCGAACCTACAAAGGATTCTCTAGGGAAGCAGACGGAAAACGTAGAGATGGGGAGGGACAACGATCAGCAGCAGCCTGAGCATGGTTTTGTCGTCTTTCAACCCACCTCGGCATCAGCGATGGCTTCAACACCCCTAGTCTTCGTAAGCTGGAAGCCTCCACCAGAGGAGCCGAAGACAAAGATGGACGAAGCCCATCTGTACTTGTCGGTTGCACATGCATGTGGATCAGGTAGCCATTCGGAAGTGTGGCAGGCCGAATGGGAAATTCCGCGTCGTTTTGTAGTTGAAGAAGAGCCGAAGGAAAAGCATGTTCTGTGTCGAAGGTGTGTGCTCGAAGCTGTTGTGAAGAGGTTGGAGGGGGTGAAGCGCCGGAGCTGGCGAGTGTTGAAGAGAAAGACCGCACGGAAGGCGACGAAGGAGAAACTCGATCAATGGGCGATTTACGATGCGGTCCTTCAGAGTACGAACACAATGCGCGTGAAGCATGTCAGCGATACCGTGCAGCTAGGGGAAGATTTAGAATGCGCGCGTGAATGGGCTGATTGGGCGGAGATAACAACCGAAAGCCCAATTCGACGCCTCCAAACCCACGTCAAATGGCAAGAAGCGTCTCGTCCGTCCTGTCGCCACATGCTGTCTACTTTTACATCTCCTATTTCCAAGGCAACACCTCCGACAGCTAAAGTCCGCGTCATCGCGAAGCTGTCCAACTGGGGTGACCGCCATCTTCGTAACGAGGCCCGAAACTACCAAGCTTTTCCCGACCACTTTTTTGAGCACTGGAGCGGTGTCAACGTGCTGGAGGCGTTAGAGAATCCCGTCCCAGTGGGGCCAGTTGTCCCGCAGTTTTATGGATATTACGTTCCGGACAGTAACAGTGATTGTGAAGGGTATCTGAGTCCTATCTTGCTGTTGGAAGATTGTGGTAAGCCAGTTGATTTTCGGCGCTTGACGCAGGACGAAACGTACGTTGTTTTTCCTTTTCAATAGTTGTTTGCTTGTACTGATGACGGCGTTAGGAAAGAAGCGGAGTCGCTTTTTTATCGCTTCAACCATGCAGGGTGGACCCATGCATCGATTGCACCCCGTAATATCGTCGTCCAAGTTGGGCCGCTCTACGATCGCCCATCTGAGCGTGCACCTATTCTGAACCAGAGTACGCGCTCCATGAGCTTCCGGCTAATCGATTTTGGAAGGTCATGGGACTCACAGGTGGCACGGCGGTCGTCTCCATCGCGCTACTATACAAGTCACGCGACGGAACGGTGGGACATATCCGGCTTGGCCGTGCAGTGGTACTTTTGACGCGTGATTTTCATGAGTTTTGTATAGAAAAGTCCGTTAAGTACTAGCTTAGAGGCATACGAATAACGTCGATGATATGGCGATTCTATATGCATCATCACTAGCGAGGAGAAGATGAGTGTGTCTTTGTTTCCGTCGCAAGGCCAACTCGCCTTTATGTAATTGGGAAGGAGGACCTCACTCCAGGCTGTAAGCAAAACCACTACGCCTACAACAACGGATATGAACCGCGGGTTGACTGAAAAATGTCCTACCTGCAGCAGGGTCGTCCTATGAAGAGTTGCAAAGACGAGCACGAGAAGGAATAACTGTACGCCTTGAGACCGCCTTCGTAGCCTTTGCACCTTCCTGAACCGTTCTTTCGCCTCCTCGTTCCCTCTCTCCAAGATCCGAATTTCTTCTTTCAACTTTACATGAAGATCCTTCGCACGCTGCATCATGACCTGCTCCTCCTCGCGACGAGCATCTGCCATATTACGTTGTTCATCGGATCGGCGTTGAAGAGATCGTTGAGCGTCTTCGAGTTGTTGTATCCTTTGCTCAGAGAACGACAGCTTGTTGCGCAAGTTGATCATCCCAGACATGTCCAGGTAGATGCGTCGAACGCCGGAAACAACATACTGGTGGTATTTCTCGTGAAGGTAAGTTAGCTGTTCAGACGAAATAATAGCGTCAAGAAAGTGTACATCGACTCGGACGAGTTAGGGACTAACATCTGGGCTCACTGTCAATCATGATCAGAAAGAAATGTCCCTCATTGTTGAATGGAAGGCGTACTTATATAAAACATTGTTCGACAAGTCGGACAAGTTGACGTTAAATCCAGATGTGCGGGTGCGTTGACATACGCTGTTAGACAAGCGCAACAGTAAACATGCCCTGTGAATGTACGACTTTATGACCGCGACTCAGAAGGACAAAGGTCGCTGCATACCGCAAGGAATGCAGACTGGATCTCTGAAAGGATGAAGGCATATAGCACAGTCGCCGAACACAGATTGCGGGAATTGGCGACTTTCATCACGGGTGGTCGGTGGAGGAGAGGTATGTATGGCAGTAGAGGTAGATTGGGGGCCTCGCAGAGGGCTATTGAAGAGGAAAGCTGTCAGCGGCATCGTGGTCATGAGGGAAAAGAGAAGAACGTGTATACAGGCTGTCGCGTGTTCGCCTGAACACATCACATTATGAATTAATAAGTCTGATCTCATCAGCAGCAGTGTGAGCAAGTGTCGTGACTTTGAAAGAAACCAATCCCACGTCAACCGCCCCGGGGAGAGAACGTCTCAACCTTGAATGAATTCGTGGATGCCCTGAAGACGCGTTAAGCAATTTCAAAAAAAGATGGATGGATGCTTACTTTGGGTCTGTAAACACGTCATATCTCGAGTGATGCGGGGGTCTTTGGCATCCGTAAACGTGGCCCGGTGGGAGGAATTAGCTGTGATGGTGGATATCTAGAAGTCGAGGGGTCTTTGAGCATGAAAATGAAAGATACAGAGAAAACAGACCTTCAGTGATGAATTACCCACAGGACAATCGTGACGATCAGAAGTAGCTCCGACGCGAACGACGCGAGGACGTCGCGCTTGACCTGTCTGAAGTTCTGGGAGGAGGGAAGCGGGGTTGGAATGTCGATGCGGGGAGATTCCTTGGCTGTGTCGTTCAGACGGCGGGGGGAAGGGAGGCGGTGCGGGGTATCCGGAAGTAGAAAGCTGTAGGTGCGACTCATAAGTTAGAGAGAGGAGACGAGGTACGAGGTGGACGTACTTCTCGCTCCCAGTCTTTACATATCACCTCGAAAGGCTCTTTTGACCAACTCCACCTCTTCATCGACGTCGTTCACATTCGTTTCAACATGGATGCTTTTCATTTCCGTCTCGAAAGTACAGTATTTATATGTGGAAGAAATGGTTGAGTAAATGAGATCACACGACACGTCAAACACACTGCCGAAGTTAATCAGAATCTGAGGTGGGTCTAGCAGGTCCGAACCCCCGGTCCAGGTCCAGAGGTGTGTTGGACCTGGACCGGGGGTTCGGACCTGCTAGACCCACCTCAGATTCTGATTAACTTCGGCAGTGTGTTTGACGTGTCGTGTGATCTCATTTACTCAACCATTTCTTCCACATATAAATACTGTACTTTCGAGACGGAAATGAAAAGCATCCATACATGACCTACTCAGATAAATTAGTACTTCAACCCCTTGACACATAAAAATATAAAATCGCACCATATCCGTGGAACGCTGGGCTGTCGTCTGCCTGGGCATTCAATCTACACATAGATGGCAT